>CM046443.1:57845037-57877537 GCA_025506515.1 Flaveria trinervia
TGGATGAAAAGGAAGAAACGCAGAATCACCTTTATCACCACCACAGCCACCACCACAGCCACCACACAGCCACCATTCCACCTACCACCACTACCACCCTTCCACCTACCACCACTACACCCTTCCATCCACCACCACACCATTCACACTACATCACCACCACCATCATCTATACCGCCACCAATCTTCACCACTGCCACCACCACCACCACTAGCCACCCTACAGACCATCCTCTTTCTCTCCATATCCATCAGGATCACCTCTACCTCCCAGTGGGTTAGAGGAACAACTCTCGGCACTTAACTGCATGGTGCCGAGGCTGTTAGCGGCAGACGAAGAGAAGACTGCTTAGCTGCGATAGCTTGTAGATCTACTACCGCCCAAGCTCAGCAGATATCTCAGCAGGCACAACAAATGGAGATTCAACATGCAGAGATGTCCCAACTCCGAGAGCAAAATGTTCTATCAGCAAAGAAGATTGAGGAGTTGGAGACAGCTAACAAGACCATCAAGCTACGCCTAAAAGGATCCAAGGAAGAGCCAATGAAGATCAAAGAGGGGGATGGGGATGATAGTGATGATAATAGTGATGATGAAGATGATGATGGTGATGTTGCCACTGATGCTACTGGGGATGTTGGAGATGATGTTAGAGATGATGATGATGACTCACCTGCTGCGGGTGCCACATCTGCCAATGAAAGGATGACCAAACGAGCACAAGATCAAGGTGCCTCCACATCAGCCCCGCCAGCAGAAGAGCCGATGCTCCAGGACAAGAGTAATGCTTAGATATCTTTTTGTTATTTAAGATCACTTGTATTTGGATTATTAGTAAAATTAATGAAATGAATGTTCATATGTCATGTAAATGATCATCCCTTGATTATTAGCTAATGACTGTTGTGTTGAATGTTTAAAATCAAGCAGATCCTGATTCCCAAAGAGATGAATATGACATTGCTCCCCTCCAACAGGTCAAGACTCAACTGACATTTATTCTTGATCTGCAGGGTATTGTCAGGAGATCGGTAGTGTATACTCCTAAAGAAGGAGAAATCATTCACAATCTCACTGACAAGCAGATAGCGAAATGTTCCAACTAAACGCTGATGAGATTGTAAAAGATGCTCCAACTGTGCAAACAGAAGTGACGATGAGCTTCAGGATGTAGATGAGATGAGATAGAAGATATCACGGCTCAACACTATCCGATACACTGACAAGGAGGGAACTGCTATTCCCAATCTGGGAGACACTCTTGTCAGTGACACTTTTGCAACTCTGGACAGAATGGAGAAAGAGTCAGAAAAGGACAAAGAGAAGGTCCAAGCCTCAGACGCCGAAGTAAACATCTAAAAGGCTAAATGGGCAGCATGTTTGAAGAGATAAGAGCCCAACGCGCGCTACAACGTCTACTGTCTACACAAACTGTATCAGGTCAAGAAAATCAAAAGGTGGCAGGAAGGATCATAGGTGGGCAATTTTGCAGATCTCAACGTTTACACAGTTAAAAGTGAGAAGGGAATAGAGTATTTCTGATTTCCTATGATCTAAAGACTCTTCCAGGTTTTGAGCTCAACAAGTTTGCTAAGTTAAACTTGCTATATACCGACCTCGTAAGATGTCAGGCTGGTTTAAAGCTGCTCTAAAGAGGGAGTACCACACCAGATGGGTCAACTTCAAACCTCCACAACCAATGAGGTACATTAGAAGATCTGAGGTTGATGCCATAACTGGTAAACCTAGAGTAGTGCTGAAGTGGAGTCCACCATGTACAATGTAGATCCCACTACGCGTGATGCCACAAGACTTCACTCCACACTTCAAATGGTGGTACTACGATTGGAGAACGGGAGGAGGCCGTGATAGTCTTGAATAGGAATGACACAATGGAAAACATAAGGGTGTTTGACCCGATGTGGCTTACCAACTTGTCAGCACAAGATGTTATACTTATACAAGTGGCCACTGTTCTACGACTCTCAGGATATTGTAAAGCTTTACACTTCCAAAAGGTGATAAGACTCTGTTTCTTTCTGAGATAAACACAGGAGTTACAAAGAAGCTAAGTACAAAAGGTTTGAGGAAATCATGAAAGATGTTAGACAATAGATAGATCTAGTCAAGGGGAGTTTGTTGATACATATTTGTACCTAGATCCTGATATGAATATAATATGTCTTACACTTATGTAACTATTGGCTACTTAATGAAATACAAATGTTTGGTTGTGTTTATAATTTTTAATATTTCATTAATGAGTTGTTTAACGCATTTTGACTATTATATAGGTTTGTAATTGTTTGAAGTGTATACATAATTTAGAATATTGAATACACTCAAACTTGGTGAAGTGAAGTTCTCATGCGTCCGAATGGCCATGCGACTGAGTGTCCATGAGCCTAGATAGTTCATACGCCTGAACAACTTCATGCGTCTGACTCACTCGCACGACTCAGCCGTGCAAATGGATCAACCGCATATCTCAATCGCACGAATGAACCATGCTAATGGTTCAGTTGCCCGAATGAGCAATCCTAACCTATAAAACAACCAATTCATGGAAAAACGTAAGCATTCAATCCACTTCAACTCCAGACGTACCCTAGCCGTCCAGAAGCCTCAAGTTCGTACTCCAATTTCATAGAACACTATAGATAGATTCTCAATCGATTCTTGATGTTAGTTTCATACATTGTTGTTTCTACGTGCGTTCTCACTGATTGGATCGCCAATCAAATAGGATTCCGCACTATTTGGTTGGGTTAACACGTTAATCAGTTGGTGTTTGGTCAAATACCAGATCTTAACACATTCGCTGTTCTTATTTCAAAATGTAAAAGACTGAAATGACTTATCAGATATGTTGGTAGGCTCAACTTGGAAGAAAGAAGAGATACATGCAGTGATGAATTAAAGACATATCAATTGGGAAACTCTCATCACAAAGTACATGTATGTATTGGCTTATCTGAATGCATTTGTGTGTAGTTACCTAAACACACCAGGTAATGATACTTTATGAATCTCTTTCACCACATCATGTTTCATCTTTGTTTTGCTGAGCAAAGACCTGATGAAACTTGCACATAGTGCAGATGTCATGATCCAAAACATTCCCAAAGTGGAACACATCCAAAATGGAGAATCAACAAAGTAACACATTCCAAGTGAATGAACAAAAGAATCCTATCATGGATCACCTTTCAAAGTGAAGTGAAAAGAATCCCAATGAGGATCAACATGAAAAATGATCAAATTAAAAGAATCCAATGAGGATCAGTGAACATGAGATCTCATGAATTAAGTAACCTGGTAAGAAAAGTTGTGACAAAGTTCTTACATGCATTGTATAAGGAGGGTTGATCATTTCGTGCTTATGTGTGTGAGGTACACATTGAATAATAAATCAACCGAAACATGATAAAAGTCATTTGCATCAAAATATCAACCAAGTATGAGCTTAAGAGGACAAACATACTTCAATCTTCAAGTTCATAATCAGTCCATTTAATCATAAAGGATGCACATGTGTAATGAAAGATTGATATGATCCCTACAATGAAATTTTTCTTTCATTATTAATATTAATCAAAATAATATTCAAAATATTTAAAATCTTCAAAAGTTTCTCCCCAAATGTGGACATAAACTTTAGGGGGAGTAATTTAAAACTTTTGAGTAAGTTCAAATTTTTGTTTATTAACTCATTTTGAAAAACAAAACAAAAAGAATTTTAGTGGTGTTGTTGCAATAAGTCATACCATTATATCTAAGCTTATGCAGATTCTTAGAAGCATGATAAGCCCAAGATCTGTCAAAATGGGAAACTTGTATTAGTTGTAACATACAAGTCAATCCAAGCAAAAATTGACAACTTCAACAGCCAACTTCATAAGAAAAATCAATCACGGACCACTTCATAAGATGAATACTAAATTCAATCACATTAACTTTTTATTAAGTCAAAAGGTAATGCAGGTAAGTGCATTAGTTAATGCGAGTGAAGGTAACCCATACATGTAACTAATGAAGGTAACAATAATTTTTGAAGTGCAACTAATGCGGACAATGATTTTACTCTACCGCATTAGTGTGTGAAGTGAATGTGAAGTTTACTCTACCGCATTTGATACAGTTAACACAAATGCGTATGAACATGTCTTTATCGCATTGATACAGTGATGTGTTGACTTGTCAACCGCATTTGTAGTTGTACAAATGGAATTTGTTCTATCGCATTTGCTACTGTACATATTCGGATAGCATAAAACAAGCCATTCAACCACATTTGTTACGAGTTCTTCCGCATTTACTACAACTCAAATGCGGATAGCCAAAATTTCAAGTTTAACTTCCGCATTTGCAACAGTACACAAATGCGGACAGCCAAAATTTCAAGTTTAACTTCTGCATTGCAACAGTACACAAATGCGGACAACCAAAATTTCAAGTTTAACTTCCGCATTTACAACAGTACACAAATGCGGATAGAATAAAAATTAAGTAAGAAAACTTCGGCATTAGTAACAGGAGTAATGCAGACAGTCAAAAATTAAACCTTCCACATTAGCTACAGTCACAAATGCGGATGACCAAAAGAAGTCAAATGCGGACTATCAATGCCAAAAGTTTGTCTTCTGTATTTGCTACAGCCAACAAATGCGGATGATCAAAATTAAACAAATTAACCTTCAGCATTTGCTACAGTGTTGACTGTATCTGCTTGTAAACTTATAAAATTTTTCAAATTGTATTATTGACTATTTAATGGAATTCGAACAGGTCATTTAATACTTTTCAAATTTGAGAGAACTTATAATGGACGAGCGCAAAACTACAGTACACCACCATCCATCATCATCATCATCACAGCATTCAAAGATTTTGTTGTGTTTCATCTTTAAACATTCTTGTCATCGATTCAGAACCATAGTCGTTTCGAAGATAAGGTATAACTTCAACAGATTTTGAAACCAAACCTAAGCAAACGTACCCTAAATCGAACAATGAACCAGAAAATCATTAAGAACACCAAAATCAAACTCATTAATGTGATGTAATACACATTTTCGATGTCAATAAACATGTAAATTGATAGGAATTCAACTGATATTGAAAACCATGAAAACCATGTTTACTGAGAAAAATAGAGCAATGTGAAAAGAAAATTGTGAAACAAATCAAAGTCACATTAACAATCAAAGCAAAATTAAAGTCAAAATTGTTAACTAAACACCATGTCTCTTGTGCAGATTACATGCAAAACCTTACATGGAGCAAGCTCCACAAGTCAGCGGTTTTTAACCCTGATGTGTCTCAAGCCGAAGGTCTCAAAGATATGATAAGATTCTTATCTACCACAAGGGTAGCATATGCCATGACAGTAAGACCAACAATCTATAAGAATCCCATCAGCTCATTCTGGGAATCAGCTGAAGTGGTTGAAGAGTATGGAGTGAGAACTCTAACGGCATATCAACACTGACTCACTCTGAGGATCACAGAAGAATCAGTTAGAAGATGTCTGCAAATTAATGATAATGCCGATAATCCTCTGAATTGGATGATGAGGAGTAACCACATTTTTTCTCTGAAATTGGTTATGAAGGGAGTTATAAAGCCAAACAGATAATCAAAGGATTAGTGGATCTGCCTTGGAGATTCCTAATTCATATGTTCAACATTGTATGTCTAAAAGGAAAATAGGATGGAATGACATTCCAGTCCTCACATCTTCTGCAATTTGTGCTCTGGCACCAACACACGGTTTAACATGTCTGCATATGTATTCAATGGCCTAATATCCAACATTCAAGAAGGGTTGAGAGACAAGTTTCTAATGTACCCCAGATTCATTCAATGTCTAATCAATGATTCATTTCATGACATTGTTAATGAAGGACCTGTACTTAACATTCCTCATTATGATGCAAGATCCTATAAGTACATCAAGAAGAAGGACCAGGGAACTTCTACAGTGGTGCCCCTTCACCCCTTCTTCCTTAGATGCTTCAACAAATACACCAAGAAGGTCAAGCACAACCACCTCAACAACCAATAGCACAACCACCTCCACAACCAATAGCACAACCACCTCCACAACCAATAGCTCAACCAACTCCACAACCATCACCAATACCATCACCATTACCATCACCAATACCATCCCCAATACCATCACCAATGCCATCACCACCACAAATACCATAACCTTCTACACAACCATCTTTTCAAACATACCTCAACCATCATCACTTCCATCACCATAACAAACACCACCAATGACCACTGAACCTACACCTATATCACCACACCATCAATCTCCAATATCACCACACCAATCACCTATTCCTCCTTACCAACCTTTACCATCATCACTTCATCACCCTACTAAACCAGAAGGATCAACAAGTGCATCCAAATCATCTTCTGATGAGGAGGATCATCATGATCGAACCGAAACTATGAAAGAACCTTCTGAGGCTGCTCCTTGAGAGAGCTATGCTGAATCAAACATCATAGGCCTGATGAAAAGATGAATTAATACTGAGTTATAACTCAAGTAGAAGGATGGAAAGAACTTTAAACAGGAGAGCAGGAATTATCAATGACAGAATCGTGGAACTGGATGAAAAAGAAAGTGAATTGAAAGATTCAAAGAAAAATATGCAGTTGAAAGAAAAGAACAAGACAAAGAGATAGAAAATTTAAAACCTGCACTAAACACTTAAGAGAAGAAGTGAGTGGACATATAAACACTCTTGAAATTCAAACTATGCAATGGAGGAACAAGAAAACATCATAGAAGAACAAGCTGATATCATCTCAAAACTAGAAAAGGAAATTAAAAGCAAGAACAAAAGAATATCCGAGCTTGAAATGATGATCCAAAGAACTGTTGTGAAGGATAATGATGAGAAAGAAAAACAAGAAAAGGTTGATGATGAGGACAACAATTTAATTGATGAGAATGAAGAACAAGTAGATGATGAAGGTCAAACTGATAACAAAGACCAGAGCCTAGACATGGTAGTGTATTCTGGAAACACTGGTTATTCAGACTCAGAAAAGGGTGAATTTGAAGAACTCTTCAATGCTTTGGATAGTTTTACTTTGGAACAATTCAGCATTGATGATGGTTTCTGGGAATTCATAAACAATCAAAGAACTAAGGAAGAGTCTATTGTCTTTATTCCCAAATCACCGGTGCCATTGGAAAAGGAATTAACTCTGCAAATTGTGTCTGCCATATCATTAACTGAAGAACAAAAAGAGAACTCCAAAGAAAGATATGAACAAGAAAGGAAAGAAGAAACTATAACTGAACAAAGTGAAATGAAGGATCAAGAGCCAAGTACACCTGAAAAGGTGCTGAACCAGAAGTTCAAACTCAAACCTCTAGCCCTCAACTTCAAACTTAATCACAAAAGAGGAAGTATTTGGTTGAAAAAGCTAAAGCAAAGAGACCAATAATGAAGAAGAACCATCAAAGAAACAAAAAGATGTACCAAGAAGTTTAGCAGCAATGCTGAATTTTTGGAAGAACATGAGCAGCAGAAGCTCAGTTGAAAAAGTTGGCTAGAGCAATGATTTAGAAGAAGGATAAATTGCTAATGAATATGAAGTTAAAAAGGATGTTCTCATGGATAGTCCTATTAAAGAGAAAAGTCAATAGAAGACATGGTAACCAAAGCTCAAAACTGATGACTAATGATTAAAGCCATGTTTTTGATCAATCAAGGCTATGATCCTAAAGAAGTGTTTGAAATGACATATGAGAGAATGAAAGAGGAGGAGAGAAAGTGAAATTGTTGCTTGATCCAACAATAGACACTGAATATGAGAAGACAATGACAAACGACACTCCAAAACATAAAGACTCATCTTTGAAGAAATCCACAAGGTATGAAATTCCACTGCCAAGAAGGGGTCCCCTACAAAAGCTGTCACAAATAAAGAAATCAACCTCATACCATGAATCATTATTTCTGATCCTTATAAAATGTCTCATAAGGAAATGAAGGAATATCTCTCAAGTCAGGGATTCACAAAAATAAAATTTGCCAACATGAAGACAAATTCTTTAAGGGTTGCAACACTTAATTGATCCATGAAAAGAAAGATAAACTCAAGAAACTAGAAGAAGAATTGACAAGGACCAAACCCAGAAGCAGAATGTCAGTTGAAGACATGCTGTTGAACATAAAAGAACAAGAACTACTTGCCCCAGTGCTCCACAAATACCCTGAATGGTTTGCAGAACCATCTAAGTTGAAGCTACAAGAAGGACTAACTACTGCTGAACTGATGAGAGGGGTGTCCACTCCCAAGGGAAGATAGATGAGAAGATAATAGCATGGAAGTATGATAGCATGGAACATGTTCATGTGTGAAGAGAATCTCAGGGTAGTACAATTTTACAGAGTACTCGCTCTAGTAAATGCCGTTGAGATTCATGATTTGAAGGAGCTAGCTCAACTTGAACTGATCAATCATGCAGCTATGTTCAGGGGATATGAATTTGAGAATATACTTAAGATGTTCAGAAGACCAAACAACTTCAATTCATTAAAGATAATTTGCTTAAGAAAAGATAAAACTTTTGTCAATCCCCGGATAAGAAGAAAAAGGTGGAAGCAGAAGAAATTGTATTCCCTGAGTTGAAGGTAAAGCCAACTGAGTCATTGAAGAGGAAAGTAGTGTCTAGTACTCATTCTTCCACTCACATCTCAAATGTGTACTATGATGAGAAAACCTATGAGCTGGTGATAGAAAGAAGTGGGGGGAAAAAGAAGGAGCTGACATCAGACTTTTTAGTGGATATGAAGTAAGATTACTTGATGAATCATACATCCACTACATTTATACTAGGCACTGCAGGAATTAAACAACGAATTAGGTGAACAAGAAATGCACTTCTTTCTGAAATGCATCAAGTTGTTGAAACTGACTATGATAGAATAAAGATTAAAAGAGACAAAAAAAAAGAAGAAGAAAACATTGTTAAGCTTGAAGTGGATATAGGAGGGAGTTTATTGATTCATAGAGATGGTCTTTGTACAATCTCCATATGGGAACCTATTTCTCTGAAAAAGTTACCAATGGAAGCCATCTATAACATGAGTAGAATGAAAATACATGTCCTGAGTAGAGACAGGATGTCAGAAGCAACTGATTTTGTAACATGATCAAGGCATTTGGATCCCACCAAAGCTGCATTTATACTTACCTCCTGAAGACCCAGCTGAATCTTCACAACATCAATCACCTCCTAAACATTGAAAAAAACTAGGTTGTATAATCCTTAGGGGGAATATTGTTTCACCCTGAAAGGATCATACATGCCAACTCAATGGGTGAATTGATGATTGTTCAGCTGGAATCCCACAAGTCCAAGATGCAATGCGGATGAAGATCTGTAAGAAAAATAACAAGTGTTATCTTCCACATTAGTCAATGCAGAAGACAAAAATCTGATGCAGACAAGTGTTTACTCTTCCGCATTAACTAATGCTGAAGACATAATACTTATGCTGAAGAACAAGTTACTCTTCCGCATTGACTAATGCGGAAGAACAAAAGAAGATGCCGACAAGACTTTGATCATCCGCATTGACAAATGCGGATGACCAACCAAATGTGCACACAGTATTTGTTCATCCGCATTAACCAATGCGGATGACCAACTTACTAATGCTGTGATCAAGTGGAAATGCTGATCAACATTATCTGTGTCAATGCGGATGAACAAGCAGAGATACGGATCAAGACTAGACTAGTTTCTAATGTAATAGGTCAAGGGTAGTTTAATCATTTTGTAAAGGCATCTTGTCTTGTCTATAAATAGAATAGTTAACCTCGTACTGAGATGACGGCTGCTAAATAGAGAATTTTTGTTGGAATTATTCTCTATAACTCATCAACTTTCATATATCAATACAAAACAACATTATGAGTAATTTCCTTGTTTGAATGTTCTATGATTGTTTGTTTCCGCCACTCAATCATGACTTGATTATCATATTCGATTCTCAGTAAGAATATCACTCTTACTCAAACCCAGTCACTTGTAACACCCCGAATTACTATTTAAATGGAAGGAAAAGAAATGTAACTGGAAAGAATAGAAATTGGGGGATGGTTGCACAAGTGGAGGGGGATAAAGTGTACAAAGTACAAAACCTTATTACTTTGAGGTTTAAAGGGGGCATGGTTGCCCATTTCTTCTTCATCTTCTTCAATCGGCTGAAAAGAAGAAAGAAGAGAGAGAAGCCCCGGTTCTAGAGGGAGAAAGTGGAGGAAGCGGCTTCAAAGGTAAGTCTCTCTTATATGAGCTCGGTTTCAGCTGGGTTTCGAGTTCTTGACCAAAGTTCTAGTTGTTTGGTGTTTGTTTTCGGAATTCCAGAGCTGAATCGAAGGTGGGTATCGAACCTGAAGTGTGTTGCTCAAAGGTTGCTCTAGGTGAGTTTCTAGAACCCCTCTTTTACCGATTTTCAACTCATTTGGGGCTATTATGCATACTAAGTAAACCTTTTGAAAGAAACCGTAGGTTTACAGCCTTATGTTCGAAGTGATGTATGTATGTATGTTATAGTCTTGATTATGGGTTAGTGATGATGATTAGCATGCTTAGATGGCCTTAGTATGTTAGATCTGTGTTTGGGTATGATTAGAATGATAATCGAGTGATGTTGATAACATAGAAAATATTTTAGAATGGTCTGATGAACATGAACAGTGATCCATGCGCCCAGAGGTGGCTCATGCGCCCAAACAGTGGCCCATGCGCCCAGCATGAGAGGCCAGACGCCTAAGTGTTAGCCATGCGCCCAGAGGGCGTCCATGCGCCTAGACAGTGGCCCATGCGTCTAAGTGTTGGCCATGCATCCAAGTGTTGCCCATGCGCCTAAATAGTGCCCATGAGCCCAAGTGATTGAAACGGCTAAGTGTTGGTGATGCGCCTGAACAGGTGCCATGCGCCTGAACAGGGCAGAAGCACCCAAATAGTGGCCACGCACCCATACTGTTTTACACTTAGAATTTTTATTCCCATGCGCCTGGAAGGTCCCATGCACACAATTTGGACTCGAGGTTTTCTAAGTGGATTTTAAGGGGTACAATGGGAAGATAGGCTTGGTTATGTTGTGATGGCTTATGTTTGATGTGTGTTATGCATGTATGATGTTGCATATATGCTGATGGTGTATGTTTATGATTATATGTATGTTCCTTATTACGTATGTATGTCTTCCCTTGGCTTTGCGTTGAACGTTAATGAATGTAATGAAAGTATTATGTAACGTAAGTTGGAAGATAATGCTACAGAAATGTAATGAATGAATGCATTCATGAATAAATGAATAAAAGAGAAAGTATATAAAGGCTTGCAAGCACATGTATGAGGTGAACGACTCTATGTCGCAACAGACACAAAAGAAGTCCTTGTCGCGTATCCCGGTACTGTGTCAGTCTTCGGACATAAGTCGGGGGTCTGTGAGCAGGCCCTGGCACAGTATCAGTCTTCGGACATGAGCCGGGGGTATTGCATGAGACAGGATACAGATCGCATACTCTGGTATTGTGTCAATCTTCGGACATGAGTCAGGGGTTTGTGAGCAGGCCCCGACACAGTATCAGTCTTTGGACATGTGTCGGGAGTATTGCATATGACGAAAGTGACAGATGATGAGATCCGTGTCGCGTATCCCGATACTGTGTCAGTCTTTGGACATGAGTCGGGGGTTTGTTTATCAGGCGCCGGCACAGTATCAGTCTTCGGACATGAGTCGGGGATATTGCATGAGACGAGATAACGAGGTGAGCGACTTTGTGTTGCAACAGACTCATATATAGTTCAATCTCTGTGATTGACTCATATGGGATCTTTGTCGCGTATCCCGATGCTGTGTCAGTCTTCGAACATGAGTCGGGGGTTTGTGAGCAGGCCCCAGCACAACATCAGCTTTCGAGCATAAGTCGGGGATATTGCACGAGACAGGATTGCAGTAATAATGAGTAATGAACAAAAGATAATGTATGAAAGAACGACGTATGAAATGAACGTAGATGAATTATCATAATAATGTACTAAACAGGATCGTTCTCATTCGACCTCAGCAATCGTGGCTGAGTGCCACGAAGAGGGTAAAGTCTGACCGGATCTAGAAAGAGAAGTAATGAACGTAATGATGAAGATAATAATGATATTATCTGTATGTACGTACGATGAATGATCACGAACGATTTTAAAGTATAGTATGATTTAAAATAATGTAAAGAACAGTTTTAACTTAAAAAGGTATGTTTTATTATAAAACTAGAACTCACTTAGCGTCGCTGACTTTTGTATGCATGATAGTTGGCAGGTATTTGTTGATGCTGAGGAGTAGCAAACATGGATGCATAAGCTACTGGGAGCATTTTGGAGGCTGGCATCCGTATTTTGACATGTCTTTGTATTTTGGATGAAAACAAATGTTGTAAATGAATGAAATGACATATTTTTAGTTATAAATGAAAGTTTAAAATTCCGCTGCAAAATAAATGTACGTTTTATAATGTTTTAAGTGCGTTGAATGACCAACTTTGAGGTGCTCGGGAACGGGGTCTTACATCAACTTGTTTATAAAAGAATTTTTAAGTTTTCATAATACTAGTTTAGAAGACTCTATGTACCTTATATTTGCATGCTTTCAAATACAAGGTACCCTATGGTTCACTTTTTAATAAAAACCTTTTTAATAAAATCATTAATCTTTTTAATAACCTTTTATTAATTAGTTAATGATAAAGAACCATCAATTCTCAGCTTGTTAAGTTTGTTAATGAGTTTGTTTTGCATATGCAAATATCAAACAACAACCATACAACAAACAACCAAACAAGCATAATCATACAAACATAAGTGCATAACTATAGCCACTAAGTTGACTCCACTTGTTTGCAATCACAAGTGTTGTCATCACGTCTTTTCTAAGGGTAACAATGACACATCAATATCTGTCCATGAACTCCCACTTGAATCCACATCCAAATGCTTCAAGTGTCAATGTCTTTTGTGTGCTTATTTGGGTCTTCATCTTGTGCATCTTCTTTTACAAAATCATATCGTAATACAATTTTTTCTAATAAATGAAATGAACCTAATCTGTTTATTACATAACCAATGAATAAATAAATTACAACCCACAATACAAACACAAATATTACAACCTTTTCAAGAAACAAAACCAATATGAAAAATCATAATCAACCAAATCCAAAACACATAAGGTCAAGGCTATGTTATGCACCAAAATATGTATCATATACAACATTCAAGAATGACATTGAACCCCTTTTTATAACCTTAAATTTTTGGCTAACATGAACCAAAATTTTAGAGTTTTGTCCAAACAACACAATCAACCATTTGATGTTAATCTTTCAAGGTTTATACTAAAGCATGTATGATAAAACTTTGAAACATAAGGGATTCAATCATCCATAATAAAATAGCCCCTAATAGGTTGAAAAATTCATGAAAACTAACTTTTCAAGAACTTTTGAAGCAAGTATTTCACATAACCGGCTCTAGATGCCATTGTTGGGTTTTGTAACAAGTTTATCAAAGCTAGTATAACCATTTAAACTTTAAAAACGCAGCAGATATTAGTGGTTAAAATGTGTTTAACATTTTGAAAATTTGAATCATTTTTAACCAAAGACAAAACCCACAAACAAGGATCATAAATATATGTGAAATGACATGCTATCAAAACCAAAAGAACAACCATAGGGTGTTCTTGAAACTACATTTCAAGAACAAGATGTTGTTGTAAGGATAAGAAGAAGAAGATGATGCTTCTTGAACATATAGCCTCCAAAGAAGAAGACCTCAAGCTTGTATACCCACAAGCTCTTCCATACACAAAGCTTGTTAGGGAGTGAAACACCAAAATCCTCTTCCTATGCTCCTTCAAAATCCGAAATTTTCAGCAACGTTTTGCCTTGAATCCGAATGTTTCAGCCCTTTGAGAGAGAGTTCTTGCAATGTGTGTGAGAGAGAGAGTGTTGGTTGAGGTGGAGTGCAAGAGATATTAAAGTCTTGTATAAACCAAGACATGCAATCCCAAGAATGGGACCACCCTTGGGCGGCCGAAATAGGCTATCAA
Organism: Flaveria trinervia; assembly: GCA_025506515.1. Taxonomy (NCBI): domain Eukaryota; kingdom Viridiplantae; phylum Streptophyta; class Magnoliopsida; order Asterales; family Asteraceae; genus Flaveria; species Flaveria trinervia. Next base: position 57,859,198 of record CM046443.1, read on the forward strand.
AATGGGTTCCCCCCATTTTGTAATTTTTTAAAAAATGCACTCTTTAACCATAACTTTTTTACCTTTTTTTAATTTTATAACATTAACACACTTTTATTTTGATATTATTTAACTAACTTAAATAATGAAACAAATAATTTCTCATAAACAAATTATCCATATAATGTTATTCTATTATAAAAGCAACGTTTTAGAAAACCCATCTTCTAAATTGGTATCAATATTGATTTGTATGATCTCATTAATAAATAAATATTTATTGGTGTTTGTTTAGCTTGTTATTGGGTATGACCCGACTTGGATCATAACATACTACAATATCAATCCTGTATGTGTCTTGGGCATACAAGATCCAACACTTAAGATTCCTCTCATACACATAAAATACTTAACATCTAAAACGGTAGCTATCAATAAAGTTGATATGGAAAATGGAACCATGACAAAGTCCCCATTGATCACTGTGAAGACTTTGACACTTCGAGCCAAAGAATGAAAAGTTTGGTCAAGTCTCCAGACTCGAGGATGTGGCAATCTGTTGTCTTTGGACGTTACATACCAAGCACCTCTTTAGCTGTTGCCAGAGGTGGTATGATTCCAAAGGCTGTGGTAGACTACTCTGATGAAGATAGAAAGAGAGTTGAAATTGAATAGAGAGCCATGACAGCCCTTTAGACTACCCTTGCGAACTCTGTATACAGAGGTCTTAAGAAATTTAAAACAACTAAGCAACTGTGGGATGCATAGAAACGGATGTATAAGGGTTCTAGCCAAGGAGAACAAGAAGGATTTCCTTAAGCAGTAGTTTGAAAACTTTACCTTTAAAATAGGTGAAACCATGACTCAATATTACATGAGGTATGTTGAGATTATGGACACTCTAGTGGATGTTAGAGTGACTCTTGAAAACAGGTACACATTACTGTGTTGTTATCAAGAGTACTGAGAACCTTAAGACTCTCACTTTGATTGAGTTTTATGGTATTCTTAGTGGATACTAGATAGAGATGAACATGCGAGGTTTATCTGGTAACTGTAGAAATCAAATTACTTCAGCCCTACATGTGATTGAAAGGGATAGCACAGAACCTTAACATCATCTTATATGCTACCCTGACAACTCATAAAAGGGTTCTTTTATCACCTTCCCAGAGACAGCAAGAGAAAGCTACACTCAAGGAAGCCCATTCCAAAAGACAAGTTCTTCACATGCCTTTGTGTCTTCTGATCAAAGCTCAAGCAACGTTCTACTGACCAATGAAGACCTGGACTGTATTCATCAAGAACATTTGGAGTATATGGAAATAGTCTAGCAGGTGGCTGTTCTCACTCACAGAGCCAAAAAGTTCTATAAGATGACAGTAAAGAAGTTTTAAAGCAATGCAGCCAGTGGAAAGTTTGGGCTGGATAAAAGCAAAGTTATATGATAGAATTGTAACCAAATGGGCTACATTCCTAGGGAATGCAAGTCACCAAGTACAAATGGTGGCCAATCACAAACCATACCAAATTACACTAAGAAAGTCACCTAGAATGAGAAGCCAAAGAAGTAAGTTGCAGTTGTGGTAGAAGAAAGAGGCTTTGATTGGAGTTTTTAGGTGGAAGATGTACCTCCAAACCAAGCACTAATGGCTGACCATGATGAAGCAAAGGTATTGGAACAACTCTGTACACTAAATGTATTGCTAAAGTTAATAGATACAGGTCCTACAACTTGGAGATAAGATCTGACCTTGACTTCTTAAATATCTTAAAATTTGATTTCAAAAGATTTGAAATAATTATAAACTGATAATAGAGGACTTAAAGAAAACCAATTTATGTTCTTAAACATGAACACACCAACTACAAGACTCAGCTCAAAGATCTCATAACCAAGTTAACTGAATGCTAGGCTAGGCTTATGATTAGCAAAGACAGGGAAGAAAAATGTGTTCTTGAAGAAGAAACCTTTAAGAACATCATATCCTTATCTTTCATGAAAATGTTATTATTAGAATAAGCAGGGACCGGGATTTAGTGAGATAGCTCCTTCACATACCATTTTGTCTGTAAGATCTCCTAGGTGTGTAAGATGTGAAGATGAGCTTCCTATTATAGACCCCTTGACTGAAGAGGATGAAGAAGTGATAGTGAAGAATGCCTCTAACAATAGTGAAGAAGTGGATTCTAAGAAGGGTTACTGTCCTTCTAAGGAGAATAAGAAGAATATGATGACCAAATCAATGAGAAAGAACTTGATGAGAAACAACAAGAGAAAAGCAAAGAAGGCTCAAGAGATCAAGGCCAACTTTGACTCTAAGTGGAAACAAGTCTCTATCTCTGCAAGGTTTGAAGTTGTTAAGAGTGAAGAGATCAACTTGAACTCTAGTTCCAAGAGTTCTTATTCATGTTCAAATCATCTCGGTAATAAGAAGAAGGCTGGAGTGGTTAAGACTAAAGAGATGACCATTGTGGTGCATACCTAAAAGGGAAGCAACACAAGGAATCTCACAAGCCAAAGGAAAGAAAATCAATCATTACTTCCCTACACTTGTTACATATGGATCTCTATGTCCCCACCAGTGTAATGAGTCTAGGAAGGATCTTTTATTGTTTACTGATAATAGATGACTTTACAAGATTCACTTGGGTTTTCTTTCTTAGAACTATGGATGAGACTCCTGAGATTTTGAAGAATTTCATCTTAAGGATTGAGAATCAATATGATCACAAGGTCAAAATCATACGATGTGATCAAGGAACTGAATTCAAGAACAAAATCCTTGATATATTTTGTGATGCATAAGGTATTACAAGACAATATAGTGCTCCAAAGACTCCTCAGCAAAATGGTGTTGCTAAGAGGAGAAATAGGACACCTAATAAAGCTGCAAGAACTATGTTTTCTACCTATAAACTGCCCATTACCTTCTGGGTAGAGGTAGTCAACATATTTTGCTATCTATAGAATAGAGTTTTAGTGGTTAAGACACATCGTAATACTCCTTATGAACTTTGGCACAAGAGGAAACCTTTCATTGGCTTTCTCAGGTCATTCGGATGTCCTTACACCATCTTGAATACCTAAGATCAAATTGCCAAATAGTCTGAGAAATTAGATAATGGAAATTTCGTTAGGTCTACTAACTTGATGTCAAGTGTGATTTTCTCTATGGGTGATTGATGTAGAGGTGTATGTCAAACAACCACGTTGCTTTGCAGATCCTGATTATGTTTATAGGCATGATAAGGCTCTTTGTGGGTTGCATCAAGCACCAACGAAGTATTATGAGACTCTATCTCAGTATCTCAGCAACCAAGGAACAAGAAATGAGTTCATGCTAGTTTAAGTGTATGTAGATGACATAATCTTTGGTTTAACTAGTCCAAAGCTCCACAAAGACTTTGAGAAACTAATGAAGGATAGATTTGAAATGAGTGACATGGGGGAACTTAATTTCTTTCTAGGAATCCAAGTGATGAAAGTTGAAGATGGCATCTTCATAAGTTAGTCAAAGTATGTTAAAGAGATACTCAAAAGGTTCAACATGACTGATTGCAAGGTTGCTAAGACACCCATAGCAAGAAACCACTCACTTGGGCCTGACCTTGAGGGGAAGTGTTTGGATGAACATCTCTATAGGGCTATGATTGGGTCTCTTATGTACCTTATTGCTAGAAGGTGAAGATCAAGTGTATGATGGACTCACTTTAGATTAGATTATGTGTATATTACATTGTAATAGGTTTAATGTTAGTTTATTTTTTCTGTTGTTTATTTTCTTTGGTTTTGTGGTCCAGTTAAACTATGAGCAAAACTATAGTTTCGCTCATACTCAGCTGCTTTGTTCACCCAACCAAACTGTTGTTTCTATTAGGCAAACCTATAATTTCGGCAGCACAGTTTCATTGACTGCAAAGCTGTCTGCGAAACTCGGACTGCGAAACTAGATTCATTGAACGAAACAGTGCTTGTGTGTTCATTACAAGCAAAATTGTTGTCAAAAATACTATTGAACGAAAGTTCAAGCTTGTTCCGTGCGAAATTGTTTACGGAACTAAGCAATTTCACGCATTTTCCTAGCGAAACTGGTGCCGAAATTGTCTACGAAATTACTGCAACTCAGCAAAACTAGTGGTCTCTACAAAATTGCTCCGCGAAACTGTCATTTTTTACCAAACTAGATCTTCTTCAGCGAAACTAGTATGTCCAAGATGACTTCTCTCACTCTTCCAGATCTTGAGAGTGTAGCCCCCAATAGACCTCCAAGACACATAAAAGGGGATAACTTCAAAGATTGGAAGAGATGCCTCAAAGCCTTTTTCTTCTACACCGACCACAATCAATGGGAATCTATCATTTCTAGTCCACACATACCAACTGTCATTGTTGGTAGTGTTGTTACTCAAAACAAGGACCTAGCCACATTCAACGAGAAGGATTTAAAGCTGATTGATCGAGATCAAAAAGCTTTTGGAGCATTAACTCTATGTCTTGCACGAGACATCTATAATCGATTTACTTATCATAAGAATGCTAAGTTTCTCTCTGATGCACTATGTAAGTTCTATGATGGTAATGATGAGTTGGTGAAAGACAAGATATTCAAGCTATGAAGGATTTCAACTCCTTTGTGGGATACAAGAATGAGAGTATCACGGATCTCACTAATCGTTTTTTGACAACTTCAAGCACACTGACATAATACGATGAAAAACTTTCCAATAGTGAGCAAGTGAACACGTTGCTAGACTCTCTCCCACCTCACTGGAGCCTACAGGTGAGAATTCTAAAACAAGAAAGAGGCTTTACTGACTAAAAGCTTATGGACATTATCGACTTAGACATGAAAAGAAAAGAATTCAACCAAACCATGATGCATACATCTGGTTTCACTCAAAATCCTACATTATTGTCTTCCGCTGCAAGCTCTTTAATGCAGACATCTCGACAAGGAGGAGTGAATACTTTTGATTATTCTCGAGGTTGGGGGAGTGCTCGGAGAGATCAAGCTAACATAAAAGTAGGTGTTTAAACATTAGTTCCATCCAAGACAATGGCATTGTTCGGTATGTTTGTTAGAGTTGTGAAGCCTTAGTGGCAGCAGAGTTCAAAGGCAAAGGGATGACAATGGAAGATATGTATCAGGTGGATCCTGATGATCTTGAAGAGACTGACATTCAATGGCAAATGGAAATGTTGACACTTAGAGCCCGAAGATTCATGGAGCGCATTGGAAGAAAGAATTTTGTAGGTCAAAACTCTAACTCCAAACTAGGATTTGACAGGTCTAAGCTGAGGTGCTCTAATTGCAAATAGTTGGGACACTTGAAACATAAATGTCCATCGCGAATCGTCATTGATCCTAGTAATTCAGGAGTTCCATGACTAGCTTCAAACGGGGGATAAAAGGAAATGAGTCATAAGAGACAACTTTGATTTCAAAATTTGATTGGAGTGCGGAAGCTGAAGAGACGAGAGAAGAGATTAGCTAAGCACTGGTGGTGAAATTATGGAAGGAAAGAGAAAGGTGGATTGTGAGGATGAATTTGATCCGCTCAAAGATCTTAGAAGCAAAGTTGAGGAGCTTATGAAAGTGAAGAAGGATGAAAAGTTGAAAAGAAGTGAAACTGGTGAATTTGTGAAGGTGAAGGAGGATTGAAAGAAAGTAATGATGAGGAGATGAGGAAGGAAGGAAGTCAACCGACTAACAAGAAAAAGAAAAAAATGATGTTGTTGCCATTGTCGAGGAAAACTTGTTAAGTACTCTGGTGTGCCAATACGAGAAAGGCTTAGCATTATAAAAGGTAGTAATTGGACTTCCTTATGAGGTAATTCAGGATATGTGTTCCTCTACAACAATCTCCACAACCATCTCCACAACCTGCAGCTTAACCATCACCAATACCATCACCAATACCATCACCAATACCATTACCAATACCATTACCAATACCATCACCGATACCATCACCAAGTTCATCACCACAATCACCACCACTTTCAACTCCACAACCAACTCCACCAACAACCACTCAACCTACACCTATATCACCTCATCATCACTCTCCAATATCACTACCACAACAATCACCTATATCCCCTTTTCAACCTATGCCACCACAAGATTACCCTGCTGATGTAGGAGGATCAACCAGTGCTTCTAAAGCTTCCAAATCATCTTCTGATGAGGAGGATCATCACACTCATATGCCTGCAAAGACAGCAACTTCTAATGTTAACATACCTGATCAAAAGGATGAATTGTTCACTGAACTGATGCATAAGATTGAAAGAATGGAGAGAATTCTAAACATAAGGGCAAGAATCATAGATGATAGAATTCTGGAACTAGATGAGAAGGAACAAGAGATGAAAGATCTTAAAGATAAACATAAGGCTGAATTGACTGAGAAAGATAAAGAAATTGAAGTTGTAAAGGTTGCCCTTAAGCACTGAAGAGAAGAAGTTGGTGGACATATAGACACTCTTGAAATTCAAACAAAAGAAATGGAGAAGAACATATCATAGATGAACAAGCTGATATCATCTCAAAACTTGAAAAGGAAATTGACAGTAAGAACAAAAGGATATCCGAGCTTGAAATGATGATTAAGATCCAAAGAACTAAAGTGTATAATGATGATGAGAAAGAAGAACAAGAAAAGGAAGATGTAGAAGAAGAAAAAGGAGATGATGAATGTGAAACTGAGTTTAAAGATCAAAGTATAGATATGGTAGTGTATTCTAGAAACACTGATTACTTTGACTATGAAAAAGGTGAATTTGAAGAACTCTTCAGTGCATTGGATAGTTTTTCATCTAAACAATTCAGCATTGATGATGACTTTTGGGAATTCATAAACAACCAAAGAACTGAGTGAGAACCTATTGTTTTTATCCCCAAATCACCAGTGCCTTTGGAAAAAGAATTAACTCTGCAAATTGTCCGTGCTATCTCATTATCTGAAGAACAAAAAGAAGAACTCAAAGAAAGTATGAAAAAGAAAGGAAAGAAGAAATTGAACCAGAACAGAAAGATAGTACGAAAAGTAAAATGAAGGATCAAGAGCCAAGCACACCTTAAAAGGTACCTGACCAGAAGAACAAGCTGAAACCTCTAGCCTTCAACTTCAAACTTACTCACGAAAGAGGAAGTACTTAGCTGAAAAAGCCAAAGGCAAGAGACCAATAGTTGAAGAAGAACGAGCAAAGAAACAAAAGATGACCCAAGAAGTCTAGCAGCAATTGCTGAATTTTTGGAAGAATATGAGCAGGAAAAAGCTCAGTTAAAGAAATTGGTTGGTGCAATTGATTTAGAAGAAGGTGAAATTGCTGGTGGATATGATGTTGAAAAGGATGTTCTCATGGACTGTCCTATTAAAGCAGAATAGGCAGTGGAAGACATGGTAACCAAAGCACAAACTGATGACTTGATGATTAAAGCCATGTTTCTGATCAATCAAGGCTATAATCCTGATGAAGTGTTTGGAATGACTTATGAGAGAATGGAGGAGGAGGAAGAGAAGTAATAATGTTGCTTGATCCAATAATAGACACTGAATATGAGAAAACAATGACAAAAGATACTCCAAAGCATAAAGATTCATCTTTGAAGAAATCAACAGGGTAAGAAATACCATTGCCAAGAAGAGGTCCCCTACACAAGCTGTCTCAAATGAAGAAATCATCTTCATCCCATGAATCATTATTTCCTGATCCTTATAAGATGTCTCATAAGGAAATGAATGAATACCTCACAAAACAAGGCTTCAACAAAAGAAAGTTGGCTAACATGAAGACAAATTGTTTAGGAGCTGCTACTCTCAAGATGATAAATGAAAAGAAAGAAAAATTAAAGCAGTTAGAAGAAGAGGTGCTTAACAAGAAGCGAAGAGCAAGAGTGTCTGCAGATGACATGAGTCTTACTCACAAAGATCAAGATTATCTTGCACCTGTCATTCATAAATATCTAGAGTGGTTTGCCTAACCCTCTCAACTGAAGCTTCAAAAAGGGTTGACCACTGCTGAGATGATAAGAGAATCTCTACTCCAAAAGGCCAAACAGATCAAAAAATTATTTCCTGGAAGTATGATAGTGCATGGAACATGTTTATGGTCAAAAGGATCTCTGGCTTAATGCACTTGAGATTCATGACTTGAAAGAACTGGCCAACCTACAGCTTATCAACCACAATGCCATGTAGAGAGACTATGAATTTGAAGGAATACTCAAAATGTTCAAAAGAACAAACAACTTCAACACATTGAAAGCTACATGTATAAAGAAAAACAGAACATTCAAGAAGCCACTAGAAAAGAAACAAACAAGACCAGCTGAAGAAGTTGTATTCCCTGAACTTAAAGTCAAACCTATTGAAGCCTTGAAATGAAAAATGGTAGCTGGTACACATTCCTCAATTCCAATTTCAAATGTGTTTTATGATGAGAAGACATATGAGTTAGTTGTTGAGAGGAAATGGAGAGGAAAGAGGGTGCTAAGATAAGATTATTCAGTGGTTATGAAGTGAGATTACTAGATCAATCATACATTCAATACATCTATACAAGACACTTCAGAGAGATATCAAACAAACTAGGTGAAGAAGATCTACATTTCATTCTGAAATGTATCAAACTACTAAAAATGGCCTATGATCAGATCAGTGCAAAAAGAGAGAAAAGAATGAAAAAAAGACAACTCTTCAATTGGGCAACATTGTCAAGCTTGAAGTTGATGTAGATGGTTCCTTATTGATTCATAGAGATGGACTTTCAACAATTTCTCTTTGGGAACCTATTTCTTTGAAGAAGCTACCACTTGACGCAATCCATGATATGAGCAGAATGAAGATTCATGTACTGAGCAAGGATAAAATGTCTGAGGGTAAAGATTTTGTCAACATGATCAGAGCAATTCTAAATCCTACACAAGCTGCACCTTTTGTGTCATCAAAAGACCAAGCTCAATCATCACAACATCAATCACCTCCCAAACATTGAGGAAAACTAGGCTGTATAATCCTTAGGGGGAGTATTGTTCCACCTTGAAAGGATCATACATGCCAAATCAATGGGTGAATTGATGATTGCTTAGCTGCAATCCCACAAGTCCAAGAACCAATGCGGATGAAGATCCGCAAGGAAAATAACAAGTATTATCTTCCACATTAGTTAATGTGGAAGACATAATTCTGATGCGGACAAGTGTTTACTCTTCCTCATTGACTAATGCGGAAGACATAACACTAATGCTGAAGAACAAGTTACTCTTCCGCATTGACTAATGCAACCAAGCATTTCTCATATTCATCATTTATTTAAGAAACAGTGTGTCCATCCATAAATATTGTATTGTATTTCATCTTCCCAAGGTAGTTGTATCTATCTTCAAAAACTTATGGAATTTCATCTTGATCTTGAGTTGGTTCTTGTGAATCAAAATTTAATACAAATTGAGCTTCATCTACGTCTTCTTTGTCTAAGACTTCATCATACCAGTCATCATTGAAAATTTCTTCAATGTCTACTAAAGCTTCAATTTGTTCTTGACTGATTTGCTCTTCAACAGTTTCTTCTATTCTTTTTACTTTGAAGATGACTATGTTAAAATTGTATCTACTACATCATCAAGTTTCCTTTTTCCTTTGATCACCTCAGGATTCTCTTCAATAATCATCTCAGAACTTATCATTTGTTCTGGTGAGATAGGCTTTTGAGGTTCTTTTACCTTTATTAATTCACCTTTCAATTTTTCATTTTCATCAGATAATTTCTTGAATTTCTCTTCAAGAATGTCATAATCCTTTATCATAACTTCAAAATTTTTGATAACATCTTCTTTGTCTTTTGCATAGCTCACAATCTTTTCATCTTTCAATAAACTTTCTTCTTTCAACTTAGAATTTTCATCCTTTAACTTTTGAATTTCTTTTTCAAGAGATATATTCATCTCTTTTAGTTTTTTCATTCTCAACCTTTAATTCTTCATTCTCTTTCTCTTTAATCCCATTTTCTTCTTTCAAAATTTCCATCTCATCTTTATGAATTATCTCCTTTGTTTGTACAAACACATTGTGTGTTGTACTCACAGGAATTTCTTCAACATCTTCATTCATTTCAGCTTGAAATACTGGTTCAAATAACATATCATTCATGAAATCAAAATCAAAAGTTTGATTTTATGAATCTTCTTCATGAGCAACAATAACTGGTTCATCTCCTTGACCATCATGTACAGAATCATCATGAATATCAACATCAGTAGATTCTTAAGCTAAGTTCTGAGTTACACTGACATTATATTCATCATTCCATTCATGAGTAGCTTCTTGATGTGCTTCAGTTGCACCATCATTGCCATCATCATCATTATTATCATCATCATCATCAACAGTTGATGAGCTTTCAGTAGCTTCATCATCATCATCATCAATCACATCATCTACAACATCCTTAATAAGATCATTTGGATCTATTGGTTCATCTTCAGATAAATGATAGTGTAGTTGATTGATGACTACTTCATCCATAGCTACATTCCTTATATAATCAAATAAAGGAATGTTTTGAGCACCAGTGATCATAGCAAGTCTTTTATAAACAAATTCAGACATGTGCTCTAATTATAATTTATCTCCTTCAACTCCTTCAACAAATAAGTCTGCATTCTCGTCATTAATGAGCAGTTGGACAAATCTTGATACATTAAGTATTTATTTCTCTTTCATCTTTCAAGATTGAAAATGAATCCATTCATTATCACATAGCCATGTTAACCTTCTGTTTGTGGCTAAAGCAATAATAGGAGATGCAATGTCCACTGGGAATGAATCCTAACTAGGATTTCTTTTGGCAATGCAATGTTGAAATATATAACACAGCAGTTTCCAGTGTTTATATACTCTAGCTCTGAAGAATTGTTTCCTTCAAAAATGATCAGGATGACCTATTTGTAGAAATACATCTCTACATTCAATGAATGTATACTCAGATTAGTCTTCTAGGTCATTTTCTCCAAGTTTAAGAGGTGTTCTGATTGCTTGTTCAGAAACTTCAAGCATTCTATCAGATGTAATGAAAGCTCTTAAAACTTTATTCCCTGCTTCATCTCTTCTGTGTTTGTTGTTCTCCAAAATCTTTTGATTAATCTTGCATTTATCAAAGGTCTAGCACACATTGCATAGACATATTTTGATCTTAGTAGAAATCAAATAATCTCTTCATAGCTAGTAGCTTCTCTGTTTTCCTCATCTAAGAATGCAGCAACAGTATGTTTAGGCTCAAACTTTAAAGCTGCCATCTGCAAAAATATAGGGAAAAGGAATATTAGGACATTAAAATTTACTTATGAATTTGAATTTTGTAATACTGAATTCAATTTTGACTTTGTACTTATGAATTTAATTTGTGAACTCCTCAATTTTATTCAATTTTATCTATCAATTTTATCAATCAACTATTTGAATTCTAATTTATCTACTTTTTATTTAAAAAATATTTTAATTTATTATTATTATTATTTATTTTTCAAAAATTGAATTTGATTGTTCATCATCTTCTTCTTCCTTCGAAGAACCTGGATGTTCAAACTATCATCAACATCATACATGATTTCAGTTGAAGAATAATATATCAAATTGCTCAAAATTTGATACATGTCAATAATCCAGAACAATTTTAGACATGATTAAAATATGATTAGTTAAACTTTGAATGTTCAATCATATAGTGTTCGAACGCCCAAATAGCAGTCAAACGACTATTCCAATCATCATGATTTAACCAAAATCTATTGATTTGAATCACAAACTTACGTTTATAAACTCAAATAATATCTAACAATTAACACAGATTTGCTTCAAACAATGAAAATCAGAGAGTTCGATGAAGACCAGATTCGATAGTTCAGAGAGTTGTGTTTGGAAAAATTTTAGTGTGAATGAGAAACAAGTGCAAGTGTTCAATATATATTAAGTGAATTTTAGACGCATGAGCACTGTTTGTGCATATGAAACCCTAAAATTCACAAATTAATGAGACGTATGAGCACTTTTTGGCCGTATTGACTCAGACGCATGAGAACTGTTCAGCCACATGAGCACTGTACAGACGCATAAGCAGTATTTAGGCGCTTTAGCACTGTTCAGCCGCATGAAATTCCTGAAATGTCTAACACTAGTAACTCTTGAAACATTTCAACACTGTGTAGACACATGAGACATTCAAAACGTCTAACACTTTGTTAAAAACAGACTCATTATCACTGTTTAGGCGTATGGGATTGTGAAACGCCCAAACACTTGGTTAAACTCATGGACTTATTGCAACTGTTTAGATGCATGGGAATATGAAAAACTCCCAAACACTTGTATATATTCCTGAAAGTTCACCATGCTCCTATTTAGACCTATGAACACTATTTAGGCGCATGAGTTGACTTTCATTAGTCTTACACTTGTGTTTTCCAAAATTCTTCACGTGCACACTGTTTAAACATATTAGTAATATTTCATACTAATATTTAAACATTTTAAGCATAATTTTGAATTTCCCAAAATTTACATTTTAGACCTTCAAATTTGATCTTGTTACATTTTGCACACTCAAATTTGATTTTTAACATTTTTTAATTCTTCACTTGTAGATTAACTTTTTAAGTTTATCTTTCCTTTAATTTTAATATCAAAACATAATCAATATCTAATTTTTAACTTTTGCAAAAGTTAGATTATCAAACTCAAATATCTAATTTATATAGGTTCATATCATCATTTTCAAAAGTTACATTATCAAACTCACATACACTTTGAATGTATAGCATCATCCTTTCAATTCAACATTTTATTTTGATTTTCTAAGTAAAAAATCTTCCATTTATTACTCCCCCTAAAATTTTAAGTTTGAACAACTTATAAGTTTCCTAAGGTAACATAATAAGATCACACATCACATTGTTATATTGCCTTCACACACATAAAACATGCATAAAATCAAAATGAAATCAAAATCAAAATCTAGTATAAACAAAGAATTCATGTCTGCAGTGATGTAACACCCGGCTATTTTTAAAAGTCAAGATATAAAGAATAAAAGCAAGAAAGGCAATAAAGTCCAAGTGGAGGAAAAGTGTCCAAAAAGGACAAAACTTTCAAAAGTTGGTGTAAAGGGAGTATGGCCGCCCACCCTCACCACACTTCATCATTTGTCTCGGTTTAGAGAAAGAGAGCAGAGAATACTCTCGGTTGAAGAAGAAGAGGAAGAAGAAAAGTGAATTCTAGGTAAGAATTCAAGGTTTTTATGTTTTTATGATGGGCTTTGTCCCGGTTATGTGTTTATGTGCTTATGGGTTGTGTTTGTGCTCGGGTGTGTGTGTTTTTCGTGTTGTTTTTAGGTGTTTTGAACTCTTTGCAAGCGGGTTAAAAGGAATAACACCCAAGTTGCACCAGATGAGTTCTAGACCCTGGTTTTTACATGTTTTAAACTATCTTTGGGGCTAACAATTTATTAAAATGATTTTACAAGTTTATGTGTGAATACCCGTATGTATGGTGTATGTTGGATATTAGTTCTTGATGGTTTATAGGCTACTCATGTTTATAATAGCCACATTATGTTTAGAACAGATGAGTTTGAGGATTGAGGTTGAAAACATCCTAGAATCATGTTTTACAGAATGCTCATGCATCTGGGTGAGGCTCATACGCTTGAAATTGCCTTAAGAAAAATTAAGTGTAAGTCATGCGCCTAAATAGTAGCCCATGCACCTAAGATTACCTCAAAAATGCTTATGTATAGCCCATGCGCCTGAACAGTGGCCCATGCACATAGAAATGTTAGTCGGATGACTAAGTGTAGGGCCATGCGCCCCAATAGTGCCCATGCGCCCAAGTGGCCCATGCGCCTAAGTGTTCATGCGTCTAAATAGTACCAATGTGCCCAGAAACTGCTCTGGATTTGACTATGTGTTTCCCCATGCCCCTGCATATTGCTCATGCGCCCGAAAGTGGCCCATGCGCCTAAGTGTTTGACAAGATCATTGATCTCAAGTTCGATGGATTAGAGTGTAACGCAGCGGAATAAGAACAAGAATTAGACAATTATAGCAAGATTTTGATATTCGTATGCATTAAGAACAAATACGGTTGTAACGAGAGAATATATTTCTGTGAAAAGGAATGTTTCAATAATATCAAATGTTTCTGCTCAATCATTCACCGATTACAATTAGGTTGACACTCCTTATATAGAGTGCAATCACTGCTGATATCACGGGATACTGACATCTCGCGGATTTATTACAAAAATAACTTAACAAACTACTGAAATGTTCACAACTACTGAGAACATATCAGAGTGCTAAGTACAAAACATAAAACTACTCATACGAAACTATTGAAACTACAACGACTAAAGAACAAGCTCTTCAGTCGTTTTACAAAACTACTGAAAAGAAAAACAGAAAACTACTGAAAAGAAAACCATCACAACTACTGAAGAAGACCTCTTCAGCTGTTGTGACAACGTCTGATACTTGGTCTTTAGTACTTGTCTTCAGCACTTGTCTTCAGACTGTCTTCAGTACTTGTCTTCAGACTTTGTCTTGAGCACTTGTCTTCAGACTTTGTCTTGAGCACTTGTCTTCAGACTTTGTCTTCAGCACTTGTCTTCAGACTTTGTCTTGAGCACTTGTGTCTTCAGACTTTTTCTTGAGCACTTGTGTCTTCAGACTTTGTCTTCAGCACTTGTGTCTTCAGACTTTGTCTTCAGCACTTGTGTCTTCAGACTTTGTCTTTAGCACTTGTGTCTTCAGACTTTGTCTTCAGCACTTGTGTCTTCTGCTGTTGTGGACTTCAGCAGTTGTTGTGACGTCTGTGGGACTTAAGGTTTTTCTGATCCGGCTCATTGGTTCTTTTGATCCAATGCAGCCAAAACCTTAACTTTATTGAGGTCCCACTTATTGTTGGCGATAAGATTGGTCTTTTTCCTTCTTGATCAGCTAAGAAGATGACCCAATTAAGCACTGGCCTCGGAATAGATTTCTGAAATTGGTTGGCATAGTATGGATAAGATCCCTGACTTTAGGGAACTGGACACAGGGCTGTGGTCCTATCCATGAAATCTACTTCCCATGTATAAGCCTGTAGGATTCTCTGCTGTATGCTCTGAGAAACATAATTGTTCTTCCATGGTAAGATTTTCAGCTCCACCATCAAACAGTCCTTCACGCCCATACAGCTCTGAAATGTACTTAGCCCGTTTGCCATTTTTGAGCTCAACTGTTGTAATCTGTCTGTATGCAAACTCATCTGGGTGAGTACCTTCAAGTAACAGACTGAGCTCATTTTGTTTGAAGTTCTCAAGCCTCTTGTAGACTAACCCCTTTTGTAGACTAACCCCTTTTTAATTACTCTATTCTCTAACATCTTTTGGGGTGGTTGTTTAGTTTCATAGGCCTTCTTGAAATCTTCTATAATTTCCCAGGGTGATACTACAAGGACCACTGTGATCTCTTCATCTACGATCCTTTTTACTTGGCCCTTGTATCCTGAAGGAATGTCTTTCTTCACAATTCTGTGAGCCACCCTAGGATCAGGCCATATTCTCACCTTTTCCTTTTGATATTGAAATGTGTTAGCAACGGTGTACAATCTCAGAGCTTATTTCTTCATACTGATTATTGATGAAGAAGCAGCATAAGTTTTGTCTATGCTTTTCAGCATCTCATCATCATGAAGCTTTTGCTAGTATTCTTCTTCTATCTTTACTCTCACAGCTTCCATCTGTGAGGTGGGAGTGATGGGCATAGGTTTGGCTTTAGGCAAAGTTAGGACTGCGGAAAGAGGCAGCCTATCTTCTTTCTTATCATCCTCTTCTTCTTCTTCTAGCCTCAACACCCTTCTCTTCTTCTTCTAGGGTGGATCATCGGCTGTTGGTTTTGAGGGTAAAGGAATTGGTTTAGTGGGTTGTGGTAGTGGTGATTTTGAAGTGGGAGGTTTTGCAAGTTGTTCTAGCATTCTTATAGTGAGTGAGGCTTTTGAGTGTTTTGCTAGTTCCTTTCTGTTCCCAGCACCTGCCTCATTTAGTGCTTCAATCACCAATCCCTTAGTGTATGCTTCAGACGAACAGATCTTGGTGGTTATTGCCAAGATACTATCACTGGTCCATGACTTAATCTCGATCAATGATCTCCCAAGTTACTTTGCAATGAATCTGATCATGATCTCTAGTCTTTCTCTTTCTAATGCATCATAACTTGCCCATCTTGAGTTAATTTCTTCAACTTCAAGTCTCCTAATCTCTGAGTCAAGCTGTGCAGTATCGAACCCCTGTCCATACAGTTGATCAATAATGGAGTCCGTTGATTTACTGTGTGTAGCATCCGCCATTTTGATCATCTCATCGAGTTCGAGTTCTTTTTCTTTTCCTTCAACCTTCCTCTTCTTATATGTGACATGAAAGTCTTTGTGACTTTCACCCACTTGATCAATGTCAGCTCCCTTCACAAACTCCTCTTCCTTCTTAGTCTCCTTTTCTTTCTTCCCTCTATGCTCTTCCTCTTTGCTATCACTGACTGACTCTCCCCCTTTTTGGTTGCATTGGTTGCAAGGGTTTGAGTAGCAGAAAGCCTTGTGCTCACAATCTCCTCCATCAGGGATTGTATGATTGAGGAAGCCTCTCATCCATGGTTTTGATCACAATGTCTGTGATCATTGGGGTGATGAGAGGTAGGGATTGCTGAAAGATAGCAGATATTTGCTCAGAGGGGTTCTGTCCCTGAGAAGCAGTGCCAGAAATAGAAGCTGGTGGCTCGGAAGTTTTGAGTGGCTGAGTGTGTGGGAGACCTTCAGGTGAAGGTGCCATCTGTGGGTTTATGTTGGTGGCAGATGGACTTGCTTTTTGAGAGAATTGGTCAAGTAGTCTTTGTAGTCTACTGACTTCTTCCGCAAGAATTGTGTTCTAGGCCAGAACATCATAAAAGAAGCCCAGGTCATCATCAGCAGATGCTGAATCACCTAACCTCCTGCTTGTAGCAGGATGTACATGCACTGGGTGTACACAAGTTTTAGCATGTGCCCCTTTTTCTTGGAACTGGGGACTTGTAGCCTCAGGACGATGTCCTTCATGAGCTGTTGCCTCTGGTGAGGTCTTAGCTATGTTACGAGCCTCAGTCTGATCATGTGCTGATTCAGAAGAGGTGGCAGCCTCACCAGATGTTCGTATCTGCATATCCACACCAGGAGATAGAACAGTTAAACCCTGGTGCTGTGGGCTGTGAGAAGCATGTTGATCCTCTTCCTTAATTTTGTGGTTTTCCCCTTTGTTGGTGTTTGTTGGGGAGGAGGAGAGGCATGCAGCTGAGTCTGCACGTTTGCAACAATGAGCGTAGGACTTTGTGGGGCGGTTGCAGTGGGAGATGGGGTAAAAGCAGTATGCACCTGGGGAGAATGGTGCTCTTTAATGGCAATCTCCTCACATGAGGAAGATTCCAGATTAGTGGGTACCCCTTCTTTGGTTTGCTGCAGGCTCCTTTTGAGAGGAATCGTAAGCGGCTGTGGCTGGTGAAGTCCTTGTATCCACTAGGGGTTTAACCAGTGGATATAGCTTGCGTTTGTGTTGCAGGGGCATCCTCAGGGGACTCATTTCCCTGAGTAGCCTTTTTTGACTTCTTTTTAGAGGGTTTGGTGGGGACTTTGGATTTGGAGGTGGTGGCGGTGGGTTCCAGCTGCGTGGGTTTGCGCAGCTTGGCAGCCATTTTTAGTGATTGGTCAGAGTTGTGCTAGGAGTATACTTCAGGCAATACAGCCGTAGCAGGGACTCCCAGGCCAACAAGTCCCTCAGCTTGAAGCTGGTTTTCAATTATGGCCATTATGAACCGAGGATATAATATCCAACGGTTAGCAAGTTGTTTTTGGGCCATATCCTTGAGCTCTAAAAATAGTATTTCAGAAAAATTTGAAGGTTGTTGCTCAAGGATGGAGTACATTACCTGTTGCCACCTTGTGGACATTTGATCCCATGATGAAGTCTTGGGGGCAAGGCAGACATTTACCATGTGAAAGATGAGACGTTCGGCATCCTGGAAATGTTTCTTCAATATGGTAGATGCACTCAGGTTACCTGGTATCCATGGTGGGCAAATGATTGATCTATTGTGCCCTTTGGATAACCAGTTGGGAAAGTGGCATCATCCAGATTGAGGGTTTGGCGAAGAGTGTCTGGAGTAATGACCACTTTTTGACCATGGACAAACGATTGAAGAGACTCTGTGTCATTCTCCTCAGAGACAGGAGTGACGTTTGTCCAGAACTGGTTAAGAGATTCGGCATATATGGTGGGATTTAACAGAAAAGCCAT
>CM046443.1:59719450-59930613 GCA_025506515.1 Flaveria trinervia
GCATTGCTGAGGATGGCGCAGGGCAACTACTTGGCATTTTGTATGGCATTCTTTTGTAATGTTTTTGCATTGTAATATGAACGAATGATGTTTTGAAATGAATGATTGTATTAACTTGCAAAAGCATTTATAATGAAATGAAAAGTTATTTGATGTTTTGCTGTGATGTTTTATGAAAGTTAAATGTAATTATATGTCTTATGTGCAATGATTGACCAGGTGTGATGGTAAGTCTTCGGGAAATACATTTGGAAAGTGACACACTACCGGTACGTCGGATAGTTGTGGTGTTGGTGTATCACATCCTTCACGTAGGCCAAGTAGCACCAAATCCACGCCTCATGCACTTTCCCGCCACTGCCATTGAAATCACTTTCGGAATTGTAGTAGCTCGATCACCATAAACCGTCACCGTACTCCCGTCAGGCACTGTCAATCGAATCATCTTCTTACCACACATGACATTCGCCTCGTAGTCCGATAACCAATCCATTCCTAGGACTACATCGAACCCGCCTAAGGTCATCACGAACGGTCTAACAGGAAACTTATGACCTTCTAATTCTAAATCACAGCCTTCTATCTGCATAAAAATCCTGGCAGCCTTGCCTATGGCAGTTTCTACATCGAGGGGCTCATTAATACTTCTACTCTTAATGGGCAACATAGCACATAAGGCGGTAGAAATAAAACTCCTACTAGCTTCGGAATCTAACAACACAGAAGCAAGAGTTTGGTTACTAGATACGTACCTGACATGACATCGGGGTTCGTCTTAGCCTTCTCCTGCATCATCGTGAGGGCCCTGCGCTCACCCTCCTGCCCTCAAGTTCCAGTCATCCTCTTTGCCCAAAAAGTCTCGTCCTTGGCTTCTTACAGTCCCTTGCCCAAAAAGTCTCGTCCCTTGGCTTCTTACAGTCTCTGCTTATATGACCCTTTCTACCACAGTTATAACACCTCTTCACCCTACAATTTTTTGCTAGATGACCGGGCCTCCCACATTTGAACCAGAGGTTTGATCCCCACTTACACTCTCTACAGTATACCATTTAGCACACTTACTACACTTCCTCGTCTCTGCACCAGATGAAGCTACACACCGGTCATCCGTCCCGGCAACCTTGTTGCTTGGAGTCTAACCCCCATGTTCAACCTGCTTTTCGTTCCGATTCTTGTCGCCGCTACTCTTCTTGTTCACTTCACTCACGGTCGTCTCCTTCACCGCCCTAATTACCTCAGTCACCATAGATGGTAGAATCACCTGCATGACCTGTTGAACTCCCTCGATAACAGCCCCTTTCAACGTCGCCCTCAGACAAGCACTATCACCACCGCCTTTCGGGTGATGGATCTCAGGCTTTTCGAGTGCCATTTCAGCAGCCCTAGCCATGCTTCTCGTGACACGTAAACCACATAACAGTATCTAAATCTACAAGCAGCACATAAACCACATAACATGCGCACGTAATACCATTTATCGTTAAGAAAATACCTCATGGCACACAGCTACTCGGACTTGCATCCCTTCCCTTCCGTCCCATTTTCAGTTTATGTTTAGGTTTATTTTGAAAATTTACCCCTTTCACTTAAACTTTGGCTCTGACCGATATGAAAGAGTTGATGGAGCAATTGCAAGAGCTGCTGGACAAAGAGTTCAATAGGCTGAGTATCTCGCCTTGGGGTGCTCCGGTGTTATTCGTGAAGAAGAAAGATGGTAGTATGAGAATTTGTATAGACTACCGTGAGCTAAACAAGTTAACGGTGAAGAATCGGTGCCCCTTGCAGAGGAATGAAGATCTGTTTGATCAGCTTCAGGGTGCCAGTGGGTTCTTGAGGATAGACCTTCGATCTGGTTACATTCAGCTAAGGGTTAAGGAGCAGGACATTCCTAAAACATCTTTTTGCACGCGTTACAGACACTACGAGATTCTCGTTGTGTCTTTTGGTTTAACTAACGCGCCAGCTGCTTTAATGGATGTGATGAATCGAGTGTGTCGGCCGATGTTCGTTAAATCAGTGATTGTGTTTACCAATGATATCTTGATTTATTGCAAGAGTGAGGATGAGCATGCCGGTCACATTCGAGAGGTATTAGAGACGTTGAGAAGGAGAGGGTGTATGCTAAAGTCTCCAATCACGCATTTTGGTTGCGCGAGGTTCAATTCTTGGGTCATGTGGTGAATCCTGAGGGGATTATGGTGGATCCGGCAAAGGTGGAGGCGGTGATGCAATGGAAGTCTCCGAAAACACCATCCGAGATTCGTAGCTTCTTGGGTTTCGTGGGTTATTATAGGAGATTCATTTAAGGCTTCTCTAAGATCACTTCTCCACTATCCAAGTTGACCCAGAAAGATGTAAAGTTTGTATGAGTCAAGCTCAAGAGAAGGCGTTTGAAGAATTAATGCGAGATTGACTCAAGCTCTTGTTCTATCATTACCCGATGGAAGTGAAGATCTAGTGGTTTATCCAGATGCTTCCTACTTGGGTTGGGGTGTGTGTTAATGCAGAGAGAAAAGGTTATAGCCTATGCATCCCAATAGTTAAAGGTTCATGAGGTCAAATATCCTACTCATGATTTGGAGCTAGCAGCTATGGTCTTTGTGTTAAAGACTTAGAGGAACTACGTTTACGGGACGAAGTCCACCATATTCGCTAACCACAAGAGCTTGAAATACTTCTTTGAGCAAGAAGATTTGAACATGAGTCAAAGGAGATGGTTGGAGCTTATAAAAGATTATAACGACGAGATCCATTACCATCTGGGCAAAGCCAACGTGGTGGCGGATGCCCTTAGCCAGAAATGGAGACCCGAACCGATTCGAGGGGAAAGCTTACCAGTTGATCATGACCTCCGATGTGATGAAGCAAGTGAAAGAGTTTCAAGATGAGGAATTGAAAGAAGATCATCTTAACTCTGAATGAATGAGAGGTCTGGTTGCGGAATTGGGTGAAAACACGCTTGGTGTTAGAACCCGATTCAGACGAATGCAGATTCCTCGTTTTGGGAATCTATGCATGAAGATCATAGATGAAGCTCACAAGACTCGATACTCTATTCATCCCGGTGCTACAAAGATGTACCAAGATATGAAGAAAGATTATTGGTGGCTGGGTATGAAGCGTGATGTGGTGGAGTATGTGAGTAAGTGCCTTACATGCTTGCAAGTGAAGGCGGAGCATCAGAAGACAATTGGAAAGATCCAACCTTTGGGTATACCAGAGTGGAAGTGAGAGCACATCATCATGGATTTTATTACAAAGCTACCACGCACCCACGAGGGTATGATGCTACTTGGGTGATAGTTGATCATTTGATGAAGACTGCTCACTTTCTACCGATCCACGAAACATATTCATCCAAGAGGTAGGCTGATATTTTCATTAAGGAGGTTGTAACTCGTCATGGTATGTCGGTGTCTATTGTGTCTGATCGTGACACCCAGTTTACATCAAAATATTGGAAGAAATTCAACGATGCTATGGGGACGAGGTCGCATATTAGCATGGCTTATCATCCTCAGACAGATGGTGAGTCGGAAAAGACCATTTTGACGCTGGAGGATATGCTCCGTGCATGTGTCATCGATTTTGGAGGAGTTGGGATGAATACTTACTGTTAGCTGAGTTCTCTTATAACAACAGTTATCATGCAAGCATTTGTATGCCCACTTTGGAGATGCTATACGGTAGGAGATGCCGAACACCCATGTGTTGGGGTGATATTGGTCAGAAGGAGTTAGGAAGCGTCGAAGTAATTGAGGCTACGACTGAGAAGCTTGAAAAGATCAAAGCCTTCTTGAAGGCAGCCAAAGATAGACATAAGTCGTATGCTAATAAACAACATAGGCCGATTGAGTTCACGGTGGGTGACAGGTTCTTCTTGAAAGTCTTACCTTGGAAGGGCATCATTTGGTTCTGAAAGCAAGGCAAATTGAGCCCAAGATACATATGGCCTTTCCAAATCATTGCTAGGGTAGGAGAGGTGGCCTATAGATTGGAGTTACCAGATGAGTTAAGTGGAATTCACCGGACATTCCATGTATCTCATTTGAGAAAATGTTTGGCAGACAAAGATATGGTTGTTCCACTGGAGGATATCGAGGTAGATGAATGGCTCAATTATATGGAACAACCAGTGGCGATTATTGATTGAAAAGAGAAGAAGTTAACGAATAAAGTGATTCTTCTAGTGCGTGTACAGTAGAAGCATAGCAAGGGATCTAAGTCTACCTAGGAGATTGATGAATAGATGAGACAACATTACTCACAATTTTTTAAGGAATAACAAGTTTCATGCGGATGAGTACTGAGGAAATGCAGATGAGTACTGAGGAAATGCAGATGAGTACTGAGGAAATGCAGATGAGTACTGATGAAATGCTGATGAACTAAAACAAATGCGGATGAACACGAAGTAAATGCGGATGAACACTTAGAATAGTTTTTGACTTTCCGGAGAAGAGGTGAAATGTAGGCTTTGACTTGGGAGGTTCCCGGGGGCTATGTAAGTTGACTTTTTGAGGTCATAGATGTTATGATGAGCATTGTATGATGATGTTATCATGTATGATTGATGCTTATCCATGATGGTATGTATGATGTATGTATTATGCCTTGTATGATGATGTTAACTGTTTATGTTTGTGTTCCTTGTTATGTATGATTATTTTCCCTTGGCTTTTTGTTGAATGTTAATGAATGAAATGAAAGTATTATGTAACATAAAGTGGAAGATAATGAAAAGTGGAACATGATGAATGAATGCATGCACTAATGAACGAAGGAAAGTAAAGTAAGATTTGCAAGCCTTGTTAGGATCAGCGATCTATGTTTGATTGATTAGAGTAGATTGTATTGGAATTCGATCAATGAATTAAACAATTTTGCAAGAACACAATTGATATTCAATGGAATAGTGCACGGTTATAGAAAGAGAGAATTCTGCAGAAGGAATATTTCATTCAAATGCTTTCGTGGTGGCTCAAAGTCACGCATTACAATTAGGTTACATTCCTTATATAAGGAATGTGACGTCTGCTGATGTCACTTGATAGTGACATCTATTAGAATTATACAAACAACTGAAACTATGCAAACTACTGAGAATGTTCTCAACAACTGATCACATCTTAGAGATTGCTAAGTACAAAAACAGAAAACTACTCAACTAAAACTACTAAAACTATAAACTACTGAAATGTAAATTACAAGTACTGAAAGGAAAACCATCACAACTACTGAAGTTAATAACTTCAGCTGTTGTGACAACTACTGAAGTTAATAACTTCAGCTGTTGTGACAACTACTGATCACTCTGGTCTTCAGTCTTTGTCTTCAGTCTTTGTCTTCCGTACTTTACTTTCAGACTTTGTAATCAGCTGATGTCTTTGGCTGTTGTAATCTTCTTCAACAGTTGTAATGTCTGTGGGAGTTAGAGGTTTTTCCGATCAGGCTCATTGGTTCTTTTGGTCCAACAAACTCCCCCTGAACCAATGCAACCAAAACCTCTAAGTTTATTGAAGATCCCACTTATTCTTTGGCAGAAGCACCCTCTTGATCAACTTCAGAGGTAATCATGTAAGCACAGGCCTAGAAAATGTTTCTGAATATTTGATTGGCTAAGTATGGAAGGGAACTCTGTCTTGGGGAAACTAGACATAGTGCCTTGTCCCAACCATGAAACTTAATTCCCATTGATGAGTCTATAAGACTCTCTTGCATAGGCCTCAAGGAGAACAACTTGTTCCTCCTTGGTGAGTTCTTCTGCTTCTCCCTCAAAGAAGAACTCAAGCCATAATATTCAGACAGATATCAACTGTCTTCCCATCTTCAACTCAACAGTTGTGATCTCTTGTATGCGAATTCATCTGAGTGAGAGCCTTCTAGCAGTAACTGGAGTTCACTCATTTGAAGATCTTCAAGTTTCTTGTATAACAACCCCTTCTTGATCATTTTGTTCTCAAGTATAGATTGAGGGGTTGTCTTTGAGTTATGTGCTCTCTTGAATTCTTCAATGATTTCCCAGGGTGAGACTACCATAGCCAAACTAATTGTAGCATTCAAAGTCTTTTTCACTTGGCCATGATATCTACTTGGTATGTTTTTCTTATGAATTCTGGAACTTACCCTAGGGTCTGGCCAAATCCTCACTCTTTCTCTTTGATGTTGGAATGTATGCCTAAGAGTGTACAGCCTCAGAGCTTGTTTCTTCATTTCTTGAATGGATGAGTACTGAGGGAAGTCTTTGTCAACTATTTTGAGAAATTGCTCATCATGCTGCTTCTGCTGTTCTACTTCTCCAATCTTTACTCTCACCATTTGCATTTGCAAGTCAGGTGTAATCATCTGCTGACTTCTGAGCTCAGGTGTTTTAAGTTTGAGAACAGTAGAGATTGGGAGACTATCTTCATTATCATCCTCTTCTTCTTCTTCTACCCTCAACACCTTTCTCCTCCTTCTGGGTGCATCACTGGGTGTGGTTTGAGGTGGTTTTTGAGTTAATGGAGTTGGTTTTGTGGGTTGAGTTGTGAGTGGTTTTGGTTTAGGGATAGGATTGGCAGGTTTTGGAGTTGGTTGTTTATGAGTTGGAGTTAGGGAAGGCTGATCTAGCATTTTTGTGTTAAGTTTTGCTTTGGAGAGCTTGGCCATATCAGTTCTTTTCCCAACACCTACCTCATCTAATGCTTCTATATTAACCCTTTATTGAATGCTTCAGAAGAACAGATTCTGGTGGTTATTGCCAGAATACTGTCTCTGGTCCATGATTTGATCTCAATCAATGATCTTCCCAAGTATTTTGCAATAAATCTGATCATTATCTCCAACCTCCCCCTATCCATGACACTGTAACTAGCCCATCTTTCTTGTATTTCCTTAACTTCCAGCCTTCTGATCTCAGTGTCTAAAGTGGCTGTATCAAAGCCTTGTCTAAAGAGTTGGTCTATTATTCTGTCCATAGATCTGCTATGAGCTTCATCAGCTTCTTTAACCAGATCTTCTAGGATTTCTCTTCAACAGGCTCTTGTGTTTCAGCACTTTTCTTCCTTTTATAAGTGATCAGTTGTTTCTCTTTCTCTAGCTCCTTTTCTTTTTCTTGTTGTTTCTCATCAACCACTCTCTTTCTCTTTCTTTCTTTTACTTCCTTAGACTCCCCCTTTTTTGGTGCATTGGGTTCAGGGGTTTGAATGGCAGAAAGTGACTTTTGCACAGCATCATCAACTAGTGTTTGTAGATTTGAGGAGATCCTCTCATCAATGGCTTTATGTACAATCTCAGTGATGATGGGAGTGATGACAGGTAAGGAGTTTTGAAAGGTTGCAACCATCTGCTTAGAGGGGTTCTGTCCCTGAGAGTTGGTGCTAAAAACATAGGCTGGTGGCTTAGTTAAGTGTGGTGGCTAAGTGTTTGGTGAACCTTAAATGAAGGTGCCATCTGGGGGTTTATTGGGGCAGATGGACTTTTATCCTGAGACATTTTGGCTAGCAGTTCTTTGAGTCTGCTCACCTCAGTCTCTAGGATGGTGTTATGGGCTAAAACGTCGAAGAAAAGGCCCAGGTCATAATCAATCTTTGTTGAATCATCTGACCTCCAGATTAAATGAGGATGTACATGCCCTGAGTGTAGATCATATATGCATGTGCCACTTGTTCTTGGTTCTAGGGACTTCCTGCCTCAGGACTTTGTCCTTCATTGGCAGTTGCCTCTGGTGAGGTCTTATATATGGTACCAACTTCATCCTGTTCATTTTCTGAATCAGTAGAAGTGGCAGCCTGACCAGGAGTTCTAACCTCCTTTTCTACACTTGGAGATTGAACATTATACCCTTGTGCTGTGGGTTATCAGGAGCACTTTGGTCCTCCCCTCAATTGTTGAGGTATGCCCAGTGTGAATTGGTTTGTGGGGAGGGGGTGAGGAATGCAGCTGACTCAGCACTTTAGCAACGATAAGAGTTGGGCTTTGACGGGCGGTTGCAGTGGGAGATTGGTCAGAAGCAGATTGCACCCGGGGGAGAGGTGCTCTTCAATGGTAACCTTCTCAACTGAGATAGGTTCTAGTAGTGTGGGTTCCCCTAGTGTGGTTGCAACAGAATCCTGTAGAGAGGATATCTGTGCGGTTTCAGCACGTTGAGTCTCTAACATAACTGGGGGGTTAGAGCCAGTATACGTTTCCTGTATTGATGGTACAGGGGCATCCTCGGGGGACTCATCTCCCTGAGTAGCCTTTTTGGGCTTTTGGGGTTTGGGTTTGGTGGGGACTTTGGATCTGGAGGTGGAGGCTGTGGGTTCCCTCTGCTTGGGTTTGAGCAGGCGGGCAGCCCCTTTGAGAGTGGGGTCAGAGTTATGTCTGGAGTATACTTCAGCTAAGACAGCTGGAGCAGGGACTCCAAGACCAACAAGGCCGTCAGAATTTAATTGATTTAAAATTATGGCCATCAGAAACCTGGGATATAATAGCCATCTGTTTGACACAGGTTTCTGAGCCAGATCCTTAAGTTCCATAAACACTATCATCGAAAAATTTAGATTTTGTCAATCAAAGATAGAGTACAATACCTATTGCCATCGTGAGGACATCTAATCCCATGAATATGTCTTTGGAGCAAGGCATAAATTTACCATGTGGAAGATAAGTCTTTCAGTATCATGGAAGTGCTTTTTAAGAATTGTTGTAGCACTTAAGTCTCCTTCATACCTGTTGTTGACGAAAGACATATCAATGGTGCCTTTCGGGTATTCTACAACACAGGTGGCATCATGCAAGTTTAGGGTTTTGCGAATGATGTCAGGGGTGATTACCACCTGTTTCTAGTTAACCAACGACTGGAGAGTGATTTGGCTGTCATTGTCACCAGTTGTTACAGAGACGTTGGACCATAACTGAGTTAAGGATTCAGGGTATATGGTAGGATTCAAAAGAAAAACGGTTCGGTATTGGGAATCCACCATAAGATCGATGGCATTATCAAATTTGTTCCAGAAGGCCGATTTCGAGAGGTAGGCAACATAGTTATGCCTAGGTTTAAGTTTCATGGTCGCCATTGTTGAGAGAGAGAAAGGATAGAAAACGCCTAATGAAACGTTCGACTATAAGTGCACGTACTTATAGGGTAAGAAAAGGCTGAAAAGAAAACGACTGAAAGTTTTGGTGTGTCATCAGTTGTTTGAAAACAACTGAAGATTTGGTTTTACTATCAGACATTTGAAAACAACTAAGACTTGGTTTAGCCATCAGTAGTTATGAAACTACTGAAAACCTTGGTTTTGTCTTCAGGTGTAAGAAACAACTGAAGACTTGGTGTTAGTCATCCGTAGTTGTGAAACTACTGAAGACAAGGTTTTGTCATCAGTTGTTTAAGGTGAAACAGCAGTTTGTGGAAACGACTGAAGAGAAAATTCGCATTAGTAGTTTTCGTCAATACTTAGCCTTTCGGCTGTTTCATACTATCCTCAACACTTACTCATCAGACTTTTAGCTGTTTTCAGTTGTTTCATAGGACATCAATACGTATCTGTTTTTACTGACATCAGTAGTTATAACTACATCAGTAGTTGTAGCTGCGTCAGTTTCTTTTAACAGAAAGTACAGTACATTTTAAGGTAATTTATTCTTCAGTAGTTATTAAATCAACGGAGAATAAAACTTATCAGTACTTATTTGTGACATGTGTACTAATGACCATCAGTACTTGTTTACTGAAAACATCAGTAGTTGTCACTTATTCTAGCTGCAGCATACCAAGCCTTAACACAAGGTTTGGAAAGTTGAACTATCCAAAGGCTTAGTAATATATCTGCAAGCTCATCAGCACTTGGCACAAATTTTGGATCAATCAGACCTTTTTCAAAACAATCCCATAAAAATGGTGTCTGATCTCTATATGTTTGGTCCTAGAATGCTGGACTGGATTCTTGACAATACAGAGCTCAAGCACTATCCATTAACAATGGAGTCATAGTCTCTGTAATGCCATAATCCAATAATTGGTTCTGAAGCCAGAGTACCTGAGATGTACAACTTGCAGCAGCAATGTACTCTGCTTCAGCAGTGGATGTAGCAAGGATTGTTGTTTCTTACTCTACAAGAAATCAAACAGTTGCCTAGGAATTGACATCCACCAGAAGTTGACTTTCTGGTTAACTTACACCTGCATAGTCACTATCAGAAAAAGCAACTAATTTGCAAGAGTGTCCAGTGGAAGACCAAAGACCTAGAGATTGTGTACCTTGCCGATATCTAAAGATCCTCTTGACCGCAATCAAATGAGACTCTTTAGGAGCACCTGAAATCTAGCTCAAACACACGTTGCAAACATAATATCTAGTCTAGAAGCTGTTAAGTACATCAAGGACCCAATCATACATCTGTAAAGTGTTTCATCAACAGCTTTACCTTTTTGATCTGCATCCAGTTGTGTGGTGTTGCACATGGGAGTAGAACAGGGCTTACAGTTTTGTAAATCAAACTTATTCAAAAGATTTTTGTATATTTTGTCTGATGAATGAAGGTTCCATCAGCCTTTTGTTTGATTTGCAAGCCTAGAAAGAACTGTAATTCTCCTATTGCACTCATTTCAAACTTTTGCTTCATTAAACTTGTAAATCATCACACAACTGGGGATCAGAGGATGCAAAAATTATATCATCAACATAAATTTGAACAAGTAGCTTATGCGATCCACTTTCTTAATAAACAAAGTTTATCTGTGGAGCCTCTAGTGAAATTATTTTGAAGAAAAAAATTTGAAAGTGTTTCATACCAGGCTCTAGGAGCTTGTTTCACCCATAAAGAGCCTTATCAAGTTTATACACCCAATCAGGATGTTTATTGTCCTCAAAACCTGGGGGTTGACACACATTAACCTCTTCTTTAATTTTTCCATATAAAAAGCACTTTTGACATCTATTTGAAAAACTTTAAGATTATGGAATGCAGGATAGGCTAAGAACAATCTAATTGCCTCCAGTCTGGCTACAGGGGCAAAGGTTTCATCATCATCAATACCTTCTTCTTGTGAAAACCCTTATACAACTAGTCTAGCCTTGTTCTTGACGATAAGCCCATTTTCATCAGATTTATTCCTAAACACCCACTAGTGCTATTGCACACTTACCTGGGGGTAGTGGAACCAGTTCCACACTTGCTGCTTTTTGAACTGAAATAGCTCAAGCTGCATGGCTTCAACCCATCCATTGTCTCTTAAAGCAACATGATAGTTCTTTGGCTCTAGCTGACTGATGAAGAGAGCATAGAAGCAGAAATTGGACAATTGACTTCTGGTTGAGACACCAGCATTGATATCACCAATGATTTGAGACATGGGGTGATTCTTCAGCTCTTGGTACACTATAAGATTAGTGCAAGTGTTTGTAGCAGGTTTAGCAGCAACAGATGTTGATCCAGACTTTTGAAACCAAGTATGAGATGGCAATTCAAATGATGTAGAGGAGTCAAAAATCTCATCAGCATTTGTTGTGGATGGAGCTACTGAAGCTACAGGAACATGAGGTTTAGTGGAATTAGGCAGTTGATCACTAAACTTGATATCATCATCATCTTCAGTACCACCAGGTGGAAGACTTGCTGCAGTAGATAATTTATTCACATGATCTGCAATAGCTGGAGATTGATAAGAAATATATTGCAGTATATCTAGATCAAATAACTCCACAGGGTTTTGTGGAATTTTATCCATAGGTGATTCATTAATTTCACATGCAAGGTTTCTTCAACTATCTTTGTTCTGTAGTTGAAGACTCTGTAAGCCTTACATGTGGATGAATATCCTACAAAATACCCTGCATCCACCTTAGGATCAAATTTGTGGAGTTGATCCTTTGCATTAAGAATGAAACAAGGACACTCAAATGCTTTGAAGAATGAAATTAGAGGAGCCAAATGAAGTAGAACTCATATGGAGTCTTCATTAACCTCTGATTTACTAGAACTCTATTCTGCACATAGCAAGTTGTGTTGACAGCTTCAGCCCAAAAGGTCAATGGCATACCAGAGTCAGCCAACATAGACCTTGTAGCTTCAATTAGGGTCCTGTTCTTTCTCTCCACTACTCTATTTTGTTCTGGAGTCCTTGTGGTGCTAAACTGCCTCTTGATTCCCTTTGATAGATAAAAATCATCAACTGTATGGTTTCTAAATTCTGTTCCATTATCACTCCTTATACACTTGACTGATAGGGAATACTGCTTCTCAACATACAACACAAAGATTATAATCGTCTGAGCAAACTCATCCTTTGAATGCAAGAAGAAAGTCCATACAAATCTGGAGTAATCATCCACAATTACCAGATAGTATTTCTTCTTGGCCATGCTCTTCACTCTCACAGGACCAAATAGATCCACGTGCAATAACTACAAGCAGGCAGTGGACTTAGGTTCTTCAATAGGAGGGGATGAGACTTTGTGCTGTTTTCCTTTCAAACAAGCAGTGCAGGTTTCGTCACAGTGGAACTCCTTTATTGGTAAACCTCTCACTAAACTATTGTGGACCAGCTGATTCATGTTTTTGAGATTTACATGACCTAGCCTTCTGTGCCACAGTTTAGATTCCTTAAGAGAGGCTTTGGAGAACAAGCAAGGATGACCCTTCAAATCAATCTTCTTTGACAAATCCAGGGCATAAACTCTTCCAATCCTATTGGCTTTCAGGAGAGTATGTTCATCCAATACCTTGTCAATCAGCTTTAGAACTATGGAAGACAGAATTCTACAGTTCTGACTTGTGAAAACTGCAACATGCCCTTTATCACACATCTGACTGACACTCAGTAGATTATACTTGAGATTCTCCACATGGTTAACATCATCAAATCTGATTTCTCCATTTGACACATATCCTTTCCAATGATGTAACCCTTAGCATCATTTTCAAATGAAACAGATCCCTTCTTTCCTTGAGAGTAGTCATAAGAAGAGAACTGCTTCCAGTCATATGCATAGATCCTCCACTGTCTACATACCACATGCTACTTTGGCATGCTGAAGAACCCTACATTCAGCACAAGGAACTAGTTAGGTTTTGAGACCCAAACCTTTTTGGTTTTGGGTCTGTTTTCATGAACAGATTTAACCATAGCTTGTTTCTTATTATTAACAGCTGATGAAGGTGGAGATGGGCTGAAATAAATTCCTTGGATTTGGGCTTGGAATACCTTTTCAGTGGTTTGATCACAGGTGCATCTAGTTGGTTAACTCTCCCCAAAAAATGCTCAACCATCATAACAAGTTGTGTCTGATTTGTAGCTAAAGCTTTCAGCTCTTGTGACATACCAGTACTTGTTTTTGATGAGTTCCTGTGGCCCACCATTTCCTCCTTGAAATTCACAGACTTAGTCTGATGTTTATCATGAGGAGCACTATCAGCTGTTTTATGATAAACCCTATCCTTCTTTTTAGATTTGGATGAAGTCTTGGGATTATCACATTGGGATGACTATGGTACAAACTTGGTCTCAAACTCATTTTTCATTTTATCCATCTTCATTTTAATGAGCTTATCTCTGTTAATTTGGAACACTTTTTGTACCAACATTCATCAGAAAGATGATTGAATTTACCACATATTTCACATGGCTTATTCTTCATCTTGGATTGATCAACTGCTGAAGTAGAAACTACTGAAGGTGTGATCTTCAGTACTTTCCTCCTTTCAGTACTTATGTTAAGTACTGAAGGATGTGTAACAACTGAAGA
The DNA here is from genome assembly GCA_025506515.1 of Flaveria trinervia. Taxonomy (NCBI): domain Eukaryota; kingdom Viridiplantae; phylum Streptophyta; class Magnoliopsida; order Asterales; family Asteraceae; genus Flaveria; species Flaveria trinervia. Next base: position 59,733,160 of record CM046443.1, read on the forward strand.
CTTGTTCTTCAGCTGTTCTCTATCCGTCCTGAAAGACCATATGATAGATTCCTAAGCAGTTGTTAATCCTTTTATTTCAGTTGATTTGAATTGCTTTTTAGATGTTGTGACTTGGCCTTCAGTACTTGAGGTACTTTGAGGGACAACATCTAAAGTACTCAGCTTCATGTGCTTATCAATAGTTAACCCATCAGGCAATTGATTTGCTGAGGTATCAACATTGATTTCATCTTGTGATTTTGGGTGATCACTTGAGGATGATGCACATGATGATGTGGTTTGGAAATTACTTTCACCTTCAGGTTTTACTATTGATTTAGGAGTAAAATCTGTAGGTGGTGCAATGTGATTGTAACCTATTCCAAACTTCACATTTGAAGCAATTTGCTTGCTGAGAAGCATTTCAAATCCCTTGTAGGATGATACCCAACGGTCACACTCAACTTGGGTAGCTGCAAGTTTTTCTTTGAGATCCATGTGGTTCTCAAGAATGACCTCTAACTTAGCCTTTTCATCATTTAATTGGAATTTAAGCTTATAAATATCATCATGTTTATCTTTAAGGACAGACTCATACTCAGCATTTCTTTTAGAAAAGGGTTTGCTCAGGCTCAAGATTTTGATTTATTAAAGCTACATTTGCCTCTCTAATAGAGATAAATGCAGCTATGCAAGATTCAGAACATAGCTTGGCCTTAGCCTCAGAGGATACCTGGGTTACGTGTGATGAAGATGCATTGGAGCATGAACCCTCAGTAGACTCTAGGGCCATGAGAGCAAGATTCCCAAAACGATATTCACCACCATGTTGACCGTCACGAGCAAATAATTGCTCATTACCAGAGAGATCATCGGTAAACTGCTCCAGTCAACAACACCAGGGGTGAAGAAGCTGTGATGAGATTGTGATTGAGATGATTGAGATGATTGAGGCTCAGGTAAGGCTTGAGGTTGTTGTGCAATAGGAACTTGAACTTGATTTGGCTGTGGCATGTAGTAGCAGGGATATGGATATGGCATTGGACCCTGAGGGACAATATATGTAGGAGATATAGGTTGTGAGTGATGATCAGAACTAGGAGGATGTTGCCCTCTGTTTTGTGGACTATTGCTTGGAAAAGTCATAAAGGGTGCAGAGGAGTTAGATCCAATTGATCTACACTCTCTTGCAAAGTGCCCATGCCTGTGGCATTTGTGACAGCTCAACTTACTCTTGTCAAAACCAACTTTGGTTTTGCCAGAGAGTCCTGGAAATTTCCTACCAGTTCTCTTGTAGAACTTTTGAGATCTGATATTAATCAAGGCCATTTGGCTCAGAATATCCATCTCTTCTAAGTCATCATAAGCGATACCTTTCAAATCATCCATCATGAAGCACAAATTGTCACTATTATAGCCTGACTGACTATCAACACTAACAAATGCATGATCGGAACTAGTTGAAGAGAAATCTATATGCTCATGATAATGGCTTTCTGATGCAGCATATTCTGACTCATGACCAACCAAGGCAGTGTTCCCTGATACAAAGTCATTTAGTGAGCTTTCCTGATGATGCCAGTTTCTTTTTCTGCTCTATCTCTCTTTTTCTGATATTTCTGCTCTATCTCTTAGGCAGTGATCTGAGGAATCTGTTGTTCATCTGGCTATTAGTGTATTCATGTTTGACCATTTTCAGCTCTGAGATCAAACAGGAAAAACCCTCAAATTGTTGAGTCAGTGTCTCACCCTTCCTATGAGAGAATGTCTCATATTGTGGGAAAGGATTTCTCTGTTGTTTGCTAAGACCTTGTCTGTTCCACCAAATTTTTCTTTCAATGCATTCCAGAGGTCATGAGCAGTTTCATGATGCATAAGCCCAGAATAGATTTCATTTGGCAGTGCCATGGCCAGAATTCCATGAGCTTTAGCATCAATCTCAAACAGTTTTCGATCCTCATCTGAGTATTGTTCCTTCTTCTTCGGAACCATTTGGTTGGTTTCCGGATTGTTCACCATAGGCTTGTGTGGACCATGTACCACAGATGTCCAACAACCTGAACTGTTAACAGACAGGTGATGGAGCATTCTTCGTTGCCATATGTTATACTCAGGTCAACCAGCATCGGAGGCTTGGTTGAGGAGCCAGTATTGTGATGGTCATTAGAAAGAGTAGTCATTCTGATATTCAATCAAATTCAATTAAGTTATAACCAATTTACTGCAAAACACAACAAACTCAATACGAACCAAGAGAAGTCTCAAAGCAATTAACCGAAAACAACAGAAATTCAATCTTTATAACCAATTCTTGCAAATATGCTAATTCAATCAAACTTAGATTTCGAAATAGCAGTTTCAATGATCAATTGTTAGATCGATCAATGATTAACCAGCTCTCATACATTTGTTACGATCAGCGATCTAAGTTTGATTGATTAGAGTAGATTGTAGCGAAATTCGATCAATAATTTAAACAACTTTGCAAGAGCACAATTGATATTCAATGGAATAGTGCACGGTTATATAAAGAGAGAGAATTCTGAACAAGGAATATTTCATTCAAATGCTTTCGTGGTTGCTCAAAGTCACGCATTACAATTAGGTCAACATTCCTTATATAAGGAATGTGACGTCCGCTGATGTCACTTGATAGTGACATCTAACAGAATTATACAAACAACTAAAACTATGCAAACTACTAAGAATGTTCTCAACAACTCATCACATCTCAGAGAATGCTAAGTACAAAAACATAAAACTACTGAACTAAAACTACTGAAACTATAAACTACTGAAATGTAAATTACAAGTACTGAAAGGAAAACCATCACAACTACTGAAGTTAATAACTTCAGCTTTGGTGACAACTACTGAAGTTAATAACTTCAGCTTTTGTGACAACTACTGAAGTTAATAACTTCAGCTTTTGTGACAACTACTGATCACTCTGGTCTTCAGTCTTTGTCTTCAGTCTTTGTCTTCAGACTTTGTCTTCAGTACTTTACTTTCAGACTTTGTCTTCAGTCTTTGTCTTCAGTACTTTACTTTCAGACTTTGTAATCAGCTGATGTCTTCAGTTGTTGTAATCTTCTTCAACAGTTGTAATGTCTGTGGGACTTAGAGGTTTCTCTGATCAGGCTCATTGGTTCTTTTGGTCCAACAAGCCTTGTATGTGGGAACATGCCCCAATGTAGGGTGTTAGTCCAACAGTGTGTGGGTTAGCTACCCAAGAAGGATGCACACCAGGGTCCGTCTTTATGACTGACCATTTGTATAGAACCTTTGTTGCTTACCCTAGATACTGTGTGCAGCCTGCTGTGTGCCATGACGGGAGGTCTATGATGGCTCTCGGCCTAGTATCAGCTTTATGCATCACGGCGGGTATAGCACATGACAATGGTAGAACTGAACTTACCCTATGTACTGTGGCCAGGCTGCTGTGCGCCATGACGAGGGGTCTATGATAGACCCCGGCCCTGTACAAGCTTTATGCGTGACAGTAGGGTAAGGTTCATGGTTTTTGATGGAATGAAAAGAAGTAATGATGAACGTATGAATGAAAGTAAGAAAGCATGAATGATATGAATGAAAGTTAATAAATGAATGATGAAGATAACAATGATATTATAACTCGTCATGGTGTGCGGGTGTCTATTGTGTCTAATCTTGACACACGGTTACATCAAAATTTGGAAGAAATTCCATGATCCAATGGGGACGAGGTTACATATAGCACGGCGTATCATCCTCAAATGGATGGTCAGTCGGAACGAACGATTCATACGCCAGAAGATATGCTCTCGGCATGCCTCATTGATTTTGGAGGAAGTTGGGATGACCACTTACCGTTAGCTGAGTTCTCATATAACAACAGTTATCATGCCATCATTGGTATGCCCCCTTATGACATGCTATACGTTAGGAGATGTCGAACATCCATGTTTTATGGTGATATTGGTCAGAAGGAGTCAGGAAGCGTGGAGGTAATCGAGACTACGACTGAGAAGCTTGATAAGATCAAAGCCTTCATGACGGCACCCAAGGATAGACAAAATTTGTATGCGGATAAGCAACATAGACTGATTGTGTTCCAAGTGAGTGACAGGGTTATGTTGAAAGTCTCACCTCGAAGGGTATGATTCGGTTTAGAAAGCGGGGCAAGTTGAGCCTGAGATACATAGCGCTTTTCCGAATCAATGCTAGAGTAGGAGGTGGCCTATAGATTAGAGTTACTAGATGAGTTAAGTGGAATTCACCTGACATTCCATGTATCTCATTTGAGGAAATGTTTAGCAGATGAGGATATAGTTGTACCACTGGAGGATATCAAGGTAGATGAATGGCTCAATTATATGGAGCAACTAGTGGCGATCATTGATCATAAAGAGAAGAGCCTGAGGAATAAAGTGGTTCCTCTTGTGCGTGTACAGTGGAAGCACAAGAAGGGATCGAGTCTACGTGGGAAGAAAAAGAGATGAGACAGCATACCCATAATTGTTTGAGGAAAACAAGTTTCGGGAATGAAACCTATCTAAGGGGGGGGGGACTTGTAACACCCAGTTATTTTTTTAGTCAAAGAAAGAAGAATAAAGTGAAGAAAAAGAAATAAAAGATATTTTACCCAAGTTGAAGGGTAAAAAGTGTCAGAAGGACAAAAAGGTTTGAAACAGTGGGTGCAAAAGGTGATGGCTGCCCATCACTCTTTCTACACCCATACAATTCTCAGATTTTTGAGAGAGAGAAAGAAAAGAGCAGAAATCTCGGGTCTTTTTTTAGAAGAAGAAGGAAGAATTCGAATTCAAGTGGGTTTCAATGCGGTTGAACACAATTACAGACGATTTTGCAAGAAGCCATACTCAAGAGCTACAAAGCTGAGTTCTAGAACCCCTCTTTACTGGTTTTTAACTGATTTTGGGGCTGGAAACGCATGAACTTATGTTTTTGTAAAAACTGGGTTTTTATCCGTATGTATGAATGTGTGTATATGTTATGATGTGATGTTGGATTGTGTTCATGCTTGATGATGTTATTGTTGTGTTTCTAAGGCTTAGAGAGTAAGATTTAAGCTTAGAATGATAGACGAGGCTTTGTGGACTGAATCTAATGATAAGTGTGCCCTAGGCTGCTCATACGCGCAAACAGTAGTTCATATGCCTAAGTTTGGAAAACTGCTAAGTATTGAGAAATGCGGATGAACAATGAACAAATGCGGATGAACAGTTAATGCGAATGAACATTTACCACTAAGTAAGTCAATGCGGATAAGTAGTGGTAAATGCGGATGAACACTTAATGCGGATGAACATTTACCACTAAGTAAGTCAATGCGGATGAGTAGTGTGAAATGCGGATGAATAATTAATGCGGATGAACATTTACCACTAAGTAAGTCAATGCGGATGAGTAGTGGGTAATGCGGATGAAGTAAAAGAAATGCGGCTGAACAAAATAGCAAATGCGGATGAACCCTTAGAATATTTTTCTGACTTTTGTGGGAAAAGTGAACTTTAGGCTTTGACTTGGAGGTTCCCGGGGGTTATAAGTTGACTTTTTGAGGTCAGAGATGATGTGTTGGGCATGATGTATGATGTATGTTTGATGCTTTGGCATGATGTGTATGATGCTTATGCATGATGGTATGTATGATGTTTGTATGATGCCCAGTATGATGATGATGTTGACTGTTTATGCTTGTGTTCCTTGTTATTGTTGGATTCTTTATGCCCAAGACACATAGAATATCGATGTGGTTAGTACGTTATGATCCAAGTCAGGTCATACCTAATAACATGCTTAGCAAACACCAATTTTAATATTTAATTGATGATTTGATAATGCAATTAATAATTCCACCAATTTAGAAAATAGGTTTTCTAAATAAATTAAATATGAGATGGAACAAATTATAAGGATATTTTGTTCATGAGTATTAATTGTAATGTTATTTAAGTTAGTTAAATAACATCAAATAATAATGGAGTGTATGAATTATACAATTAAAAGGTTAATTATATAAGTAATGAGTGACTTGTTACAATGAAAAATAAGTGATTAAATTTGGGGGGGGGGAACCCATTTTGAGTGAACATTTCGCCCCCCCCCCCCCCCCCGTTGATGGTTGGTTCTTTTGTGTCTTGAAAGAACACACAAATAAGTACCAAAGACACTCCATCTTTTCTCTCTCACACACAAAAGACCAAAGAGACAAAACACTTTCTTTCTTGAAGAAAAGTTACGGCCGGAAGGGGATTTACAGCAGCTTCTCTTTGGGTTTTTGGTGTAGAAATCCTAACAACAAGGTGGTTTGATTGATGCTTGTGGGTATGGAAGCTTGAGGACACCTCTCCTTGGTGTTTTGGTCATTCAAGAACCTCATTCTCTTCATCAAAATCACATTTTTCAGCAGCTCTACAAAGGTAGTTTGTATGGGTTGCTTTTGTATGTGCCTTAGTTTTACAAAACATAATATTAAGGTTTGTTTCCGCTGCGTCTTCTTGTTTAAATGGTTAAACAACTTTGATAATGGTCCAACAATCCAACATTGGCATCTAGTGCCGAAATGTGGATGACTAGCTTCTTTTGTCCTTGTAAAATTAGTTTTATAGGACTTTAACTGTAGATACATATGTTCCTAGTTTATGAGCTTAATGTAAAATGTCTTTCAGGTCTTACATATATGTAATAGAATGGGTTGAAAGAAATATAATCTGTGGTTTATGCTTATAATGTTTAATATTTCATTGATTATTGTGTGTTAACGCTTATTGAACTAACTCTATAGGTTTGTGGTTGTTTACATAGTTCTTAGTCAATAATGATTGAGAAACGTGCTAAACTTAATCGTGTGAAGTTCTCATGCGAATGGACCATGCTAATGGACCATACGCATGAACAACTCATGCTAATGAACCAGTCGCTCGAGTGTGACAGGAGATTGACTCAGACGCACGACTGAAGCCTCAGTCGTGCGGATGGATCAACCGCATGCTTCAATCGCACGACTAAACCATGCAAATGGTTCAGTCGCACCAATGAGAAACCCTAACCTATAAATACCACTTAATTCGTGGAAAAACTTAACAATTCGAATACTTATGCACTAAATCACACCCTAGCCGTCCAGAGACCCTACAACACATGTTCCAAGTTCATAGATCACTGTAAATTGTCCTACTATCGTTCTTCACATTAGTTACATTCTTGGATTGATTTTACACGCGTTCTCACTAATTGGATCACCAATCAAATAGGATTCCGCACTATTTGAGTGGGTATACACGTAAATCAGTTAGTACTCCGTCCGTCACGATCCCTAACAAGTGCTGTCAGAGCTTTGGCTCTTGATTTACGTGTGATCCAATCGATTTTGATATAAAAATCTTGTTTTTCACTCAAAAACGCATTCTTTTTGTGCTAAACAGTGTTTTAGACGTCTCCAGGTCAAAAAGTTAACGTTTTTGGCATACGGCAATTAGTGTTAGTAAGAAATTTGTGTTTTAGCATCAAAATACCTTAACCTTCGATTCTCAAAATTCAGCAGCTTCAGTCACATGATTGACTCAATCGTATGACTGAATTCATCCGCGTCCCTCATACGCACCATTGGACTCAGTCGTTCATCCATTCGTACGACTGAACTGCCTATTCGTAGTGTTCATCCGCACCTACTTGTTTGGACGATTGAGTCATCCGCACTTGTTCTTCGCATGTTTGGGCTAACCACATTGTTCAATCGCACGAAGTGTTCCATCGCATTTCTTCAGTCGCACAGTAAAATAGTTTGTTCTAAAGTTCAATGGATAGTAATGAGGATAAATATTCAACGTTCACCATAGGGAGGGATTCAAGGATCCAGAATCTGTTTCTTCTGGAAAATGAAGTGGGTAATCACAATAAACCCCCTAAGCTAATAATGTTAGATGATTATCCACAATGGAAGCAAAGATTCGAGATCTACTTAAATGGAGTAGAGCCAAATCTATGGGAGTTGATAGTGACAGGGTATAGCATGCCTATTGGTGCAGATGGAGTCAAACATACCTTATGTGGCATGACTGACGGCCAAAAGTAAGTACAATGCTGAGAAGAAAGTATATGCATTGCTAACTCGGTCAATCCCTATGATAGGATCAAATGAATATATTTGTGATGATTTGTACACAATTCAATGAAATTCACACAAAGTAATCAAATCAAAACAAGATATTAATAAAATTCAAGTTTTCGTTCATATCAAGCTAAGACAATTACAAGCATGAAAAACAGATTCGAATATCTTGTGTATTCGTTTCTATCTACCTGCAAATCTAAGCTATTTAAACTAAAAACACAAAGTAAAGGAACTAACAAATTACAGAAATAGTCCCTATACTATTACAAAATATCAAAAGACAAATAAAGACAACATGTTAATCTTTCTTAGAGCACTTAACAAACTACTCCCCCTAAGATTGACATGGTCTTCAGACTTCAAAATTTTCAAGCTTGACTGCTGACTCTATCTTCAATTCTATCTTCAGCGTTGACTTCATTATTCAAAGAAATTTGCTAGTTCTTCTTGACTTTGAACATTGGCTTCTGTTGTATATTTCTAACTCTTTCAAAGCTTTTGATATAGCAGATTTGAATTTACTTGCAAGAATGCCTTGTTCTGGTTTAGCTTCATTTGTTTTAATCTCCATCTTATCCATTCTTTCCAATGTATCTTTTGAAAGACATGAAATATCAATGTTAGCATATAACTCAATGGGTGTGTTACTTTCCTTGAATACACTTCTAAGACCCCTTTTCTTGATATTCTCATGAATTCAATATCTTTCTTAACAATGTTGGCTTACGCAAGCGCTTTTCTCAAAGAAATTCTTTCCATGGCAGCGTTCATCACATTGATAATAGAAATGAAATTTTCTTGTCTTGCTCAGCCACTTCAGGAGATACTTTAATCAAATTTTTGTACTGACAAAAATGAGATATAACTTGGATGTAACAGTTTTAGCTCAAAACTCCAAATAAAGTAATCATGTCCTCATCCCATCTTTCTAGATTTTGGACTAACTTCAGCTCAAATGTCTTGGCGTTATAAAACCATTTTAGAATTGGCTTTGAGTTTTGGTTACCTTCAATCACTTTTAGTCGAGGAGTTATAACTTTTTCAAAATATTTATCATAGAATTCTATCAACGAATGTTTTTCTTCAGATTGAACTCCCTTAAGTTTCTTGTTTTTCTTGAAAGTAACAAAATACTCCTTGTCTTCTTGATCGCATCTTGTGTGAAGAAAATTACTTAATCTATTCAATCCACGTCTTAATAATTCTACAAACATCTTCCCACGCTTTGAATCAGTAGGATTGATTAGAGGTAGTCTATTTAGCTCTTTTAAGTCTTGCACCGGATGTTTTATGATACTAGAGTAAAAATGATAAACGTCACATATAGCATTTACTGTCTTTATGAAGAAGGCATCAAACCTTTCATCATACTTCCATGCAATGATCTTTACTTGGTTTGTAAAATCTGGAGCAATCATAGCAATCAACATTCAGCAACTGATTGTCCTTTCTGCAATATATTTCTTACTAAATCTCCTGTTGTTCTTGAACTATCGAGAATATTCCTTTGACCAGTCGATGCTTTATAGGTTTGTCTTTCAGGATCAGCAAACATTTCCATCAATTCTTTTCTATGAGTGTGAGCATCATTAAGTCTTGACATTTGATTTATTTCCTGAGGCTTCAACATTCTTGTTCTTTTTGTTATCTCAAGATACTGAGGGTTATCTGTATCAAGCACTATCATCTTCTTCATTTGTTTCTCATTTTCTTGAAAGCTTCTTACAAGATTTCTTAGGGATACTGATTGTAATCTCTTCAGCTTCCTCCATGGATAATTTCTAGCTTGCAACCATGATCTAAGAGCAGGAATACTCATATTATGAGGATCAAGATGGTGCAACTTAGAACTAGACAGTTCTTCTACATTTATAACCTCCTGTGTTCTTATCCATTCACCATGCTCAACCACTATCTCATTTGGATCTATTAAAGCAACTAACTCAGCATAGATGCATTTCTCATATTCATCATTAATTTGAGAAACAGTCAGTCCATCCAAATACACTCTATTGTATTTCATGTTCACAAGATAGTTATATTTTTCTTCAAATATTGTGGTACTTCATCTTGTTCTTGTATATGTTCTTGTGAAGAGAACTGTGACACAAATTCAGCTTCATCAATATCTTCAATCTCAAGAACTTCATCATACCAATCATTATTATATATTTCTTCAATATCATCTAAAGCATCAATCTGTTCTTGAACATTTTGCTCTTCAACCAATTCTTCAGTTCTTTGAATTTAGAAGAGGATTCAGTTTGATCGACATCTTCTAATTCATTTACATTCCGTTTGCCTTTTCTTTGTTCAAGATTTTCTTCACTCTGCACCTCAGTACTAATCACATCTACTGGAGATATAGCTTTCTGAGCTTCTCTTTCCTTTATCAATTCAACTTTAAGCTTTTCATTTTCTTGAGATAACTTCTTGAATTTCTCCTCAAGACTATCATAATCTTTAATCATAACTTCAAAGTTCGTTATCACATCTTCTCTATCTTAGGCAAAACTAACAATCTTTTCATCTTTCAACACATTTTCTTCACACAACTTTAAATATTCATCTTTGAGCTTTTGAATTTCTTTTTCACAAGCATTGATTATCTCTTTCATTCTTTCATTTTCAACTTTCAACTTTTCAATCTCCTTTTCTTTGTTTACATTTTCTTCTTTTAATCTTTCAATCAAATCAACTTTAACTATTTCCTCTGTTTGTATAGACACATTTTGTGACATACTAACAGGTATTTCTTCTGCTTCTTCTTTTTCATCAATTTCAAATACTGGATTGAATGAAATATCATTGATAAAATCAGAATCAGATGTTTTTTTTTGAGAATTTCTTTCTGTTATAGCTTCCTCAACATTTTCTTCAATCATAGCCTGTGGCTCATTTTCAGTATCTTCAACATTCCCTTCTTCATTTCCTTCTTGATTTACTTCAGTAACATCATCATTTTCATCATCATCATCACTTCTTCACTTGATGAAACTTATGATATATCATCATCACTTTCTTCATGAACTTCTACATCTTCAATCACATCATTTGGATCTATTGGTTCTTCTTCAGTTAGATGAAAGTGTGGCTGAGTAATATCAACTTCATCCATTGATACATTCCTGATATATTCAAAAACTGGAATGTTTTGAGCATCCGTTATCATTGCCAGTCTTTTGTACACACTCTCTGACATGTGCTCTAACTGAATCCTATCACCAATAACTTCAGCAGCATACAGATCTGGATTTGCATCATTAATGAGAAGTTGAAGAAATCTTGGGTACATCAGATACTTATGCCTTATCCTCTTTCTAGATTAAAAATGAATCCATTCATTATCCATTTAGCCATATTAAATCTTCTATTTGTGGATAATGCTACAATTGGAGATGCAATGTCAACAGGGAATGAATCCCAACCCGCACTTCTTTTTTACATGCAATGTTGAAAGATACAGCATAAAAGCTTCCAATGCTTAAATACACGAGCTCTTAAAAATTGTTTCTTAGGGAAATGATCTGGATGCCGTATCTGTAGAAACACTTCTCTACATTCATTAAATGTATATTCACATAAGTCATCAGGATCATTATCTCCCAGTCTTAAAGCTTGTCTAATTGCTTCTTCAGAAACTTCAAGCATTCTTTCTGAAGTAATAAGGCTCTTAAAACTTTATTTCTTTGATCAATTCTTTCAACTTGAGCAGTTCTCCAGAATTTTTTAATCATTCTTCCATTTATCATAGGCCTTGCACACATAGAATAAACATATTTTGTTCTGAGTAAAAATCTGATAATGTCTTCATATCCCGTAGCTTCTCTGTTTTCATCATCTAAAAAAACAGCTACATTGTGTTTTGGCTCAAATTTTAATTCTGGCATCTGCAAAACACAACAAAAGAATTATGAAAGCATTGAATATTGATTTAATGAAATTTATTTCTATATATGACTTTTAATTTTTAACCATTGAATTTGACCTTTTTATTTTTACTTTTAATTTTTACTTTTAATTTTTACTTATGAATTAAGATTTCAATTTGTATTACTTTCGAATTTGTATTATTTGACTTTTGAAATTTATCTTAATTCATTTTGAATTAATTATTTAACATTTCAATTTTGATTTAATTTTAATTTTTTTTTACTTATTTTTGTTCAAATACTGATAGTCTTCTTCTTCGACTTATGCAGAGTCGACTGATTTCAAAAAAAATTTCACTTTAACATCAAAACAATACATCATCAGACTCGCAAATGTGTTCTCATCACTAATCCAGTATCAATTTTTGATATAATACTTATTTGATCTGTTTAAACTTGGATTATATTGGTTCGAACGCCTAAATAGCATTCAACCGTCTCTTACAAATCACTGATTTAATCCAAAATTTATGTATTTGGATCCCAAACTTACGTTTATATATATTCAAATGCAATGTATACTCAAATGATTTGTCTCGATTTCAGATGAAATATGGATGTAATGATGCTCGACAGTCGCAGTTCAAGGGTTTTGGTTGTGAGAATTTTGAAGAGTGAATGAGAAATACGCATAAGTGTTCAATATATATATAAGTGAAATTTTAGGCGAATGAGCCCTGTTTGGACGTATGGTCCCTGTTTGGGGGTATGAAAACCTATAATTAATTATTTTGTTAGACGCATGAGCACTGTTGTGCCTTTTAAGCCAGACGCATGAGAACTGTTCAGTCGCATAAGCACTGTTTAGGCGCTTTTACATTGTTCAGTCGCATGGACTTTGTAAAACGTCTAACACTTGAAGTTTTGAAACTATGCAGACGAATGAGATATCACATACGCCTAACACACTGTTTAGACGCATGGGATTATCACAAACGCCCAACCCTTGTAATTTTCAGATGTATTACAACTGTTTAGACGCATGGGAAACGTCCAACGCTTGTATAATGCTGAAAATTTCATCATGCTCCTATTGAGGCGCATGTGCTCTGTTTAGGTGCATGAGTTGAATTTCATGAATTTAACACTTGTGATTTCCAATTTCTTCACTTTCACATTTTTTACAATTTAGATCCCAAAATTGAACTTTTTGCATTTTGCACTTTTAATTTTATAAGATTTTTATTTTTTATTTTTATTTTGTATTTCTTTTTAAATTTCTTTTGTCCCTTCATTTTAGTCTGATCATAACATCAAATATCATCTAATTTTCAACTTAAAAATCATTTATTTGTAAAGATTATGTATATTCATATTGTAATCGTCAAACACATTCTATTTTCAGTTTATACAGATACTTTGAACATAAGCATCATCCTTTCAATTCAACATTTCAAATTTTGATTATGATTATTGAATATTTGCTGAGAACAACTCTTTCGTTTATTACTCCCCCTAAACTTTTAAGTTTGAAAAACTTATAAGTTTCTTATGTAAGAGAATAAGATCACACATCACATTGAGACATTGCCGTCACACACACAGACATGCATAAAAGAAAAATGAAAATAGAATTAAAATCTAATATTAAACATAGAATAAATGTCTGCAGAGAGATCATATTAATGAAGATCAGCACATTAAAATAAAATGAATGTGGATAGTCATAGACAATGAATAAATCCTAATCAAGTATATTTCAGGTGAGTGATATCACAGCAAAGGAGATACAAGATCTAAGGACAGACAATGAGTGATTTTGACACAACTATCAACTCACTTACTTTTCAATTCTTGGATTGATTAGTGTTGATTTAGATATGACATGATGTAAAACATACAGAGACTAAGAGAATTCAACTATCATTATGAAATGTAAGAAAGAACACATGCTCAACTTATTACCTGAAACATAGATATCATCAGAGTTCATGTTACTTAGTTAATAGAGGATGATCATGGATAACCATTTGACAGATCTGACTATTCTTTTGAATAGGTTGTGCACATTGGCATCTTTTTGCATCAAAAAGAGAATCCAGGTCTGTAATGACTTACAACAGAGGATATCTCATACTTCAGGTCTATGATGACTCATAACAGAGAAGTGAAATGATGCTTTGTAACATATCTGATGATTTCACATAGTTTCAACAGGTGTGAGAGATGTATCTTAACAAACATTCATTCTGAAAAGCTAAAGCAACTCAAAAGTACTCAGATGAATACACACAAGCATGTACGTTTAGTTTAATCACAAAAATTTACTTTTCAGCATAATAGTCAGATATTAGCTACACATCATATTTGATCATGTCTGGACTTTATGAATGAGTGAAGTATGCAACTGATCTCACTAATGTACTATCATTTCTCACATATTGCAAAACATAATCCTTTCCAAAAAAATATTTTTGTATTTTTGATATATATTTTTGTATTTGATTTTTCAGTGAAAAACATAAAATAACACACACACAAAAATATAAAGAGGCAATTCACAATGAGAGTATCACTTATTATGATCTTTTGATTTAGGGAGATCACATATGATTTATAAGACCAATTGATTCTACTAAGTACTCAAACCGTCCTTGTAGGAAGGCTTTAGTAAATAGATCTGCCAATTGTTTTTCTGTTGCAATTTGAATCAATATGATTAATCCTTTTTCACAGTTATCTCTAAGAAAATGATATCGAATTTCGATATGTTTTGTTTTTGAGTGTTGAACAGGATTAGCTGTTATGAACATAGCAGCTGTGTTATCAATATAGATTGGTGTTTTAAGAAAGTTGAATCCATAATCTAGTATTTGATTTTGCAACCAAAGGATTTGAGAACTTCCTGCTGATGCAGCAATGTACTCAGCTTCTGCAGTTGAAACAAAGACATTTGTTTGTTTCTTGCATTGCCATGAGACTAATCTGGGACCAAGAAATTGACACCCACCCAAAGTAGATTTTCTATCTTGACAACATCCACCATAATCACTATCAGTATATCCATATAATTCAAAGTTTCCCTCGTAAGGATACCAAAGCCCTAAGGCTGGTTTACCTTTGAGATACCTGAATACTCTTTTGACAACAATTAAGTGGATTCTTTGGGTCTGATTGATACCTGGCACATACACAAACAACATACATAATGTCTGGTCTAGATGCAGTAACATACATCACAGATCCAATCATTGATCTGTATAATGTTTGGTCAATAGATTTTCCTTTTGGATCAGGTTCAATCTTGGTGTTAACATCTGCTGGAGTTCATATGGACTGACAGTCTTGCAACTTAAATTTCTTTAAGAGCTTGTCAACAAACTTTTCTTGATTGATGAAGATTCCCTCTGTAGTTTGCTTGACTTGAAGTCCAAAAAAGAAGTTAATCTCTCTGATAGAACTCATTTGAAATCGAGATTTCATTATTTCTTCAAATTCATTGCATAATTTTAGACATGTAGAACGAAATATGATATCATCAACATACACTTGTACACATAAAAGATCATTATTGTCCTTCTTTGTGAATAAAGTAGGATCAATTTTCCCTCGTGTGTATCCATGTTGGATTAAGTGTTGTGATAACGTCTCATACCAAATTCTAGGGGCTTGATGAAGTCCATATAAAGCTTTACTCAGTTATATACTCGATGTGGAAATTGTGCATCCTCAAAGCCTGGAGGTTGCTTAACAAATACATCATCAGTAATTGGACCATATAAAAATGCACCCTTTACATCCATTTGATACACCTTAAATTTCATGAATGAAGCATAAGCTAGAAAAACTCGAATAGATTCTAGTCTTGCAACTGGTGCAAACACTTCATCATAATCTATACCTTCTTCCTGTGTGTATCCTTGTGCAACAAGTCTTGCTTTGTTCCTTATTACAACACCACGATCATCAGTTTTATTTCTAAATAACCATTTCGTGCCAATTACATTTTCTCCTTCAGTAGATCCACCAAATTCCACACTTCTTGTTTGCGGAATTGAAGTAATTCTTCTTGCATGGCTTCTATCCAACCATTGTCCTTTAATGCTTCGGTAACATTTTTAGGAACAATTTGAGAAAGAAAACAAGAGTATAAGCATACGTTTGCTTGTTCTGATTTACTCCTTGTTTTTCTCTCATACAATGAACCAATAATCTGAGAAATTGGATGATTCTTGTGAATACGAGATGTAGTAATCTCATCACATTGAACATTAACATCCAGATTTGTTTGATTCAAGTTGGAAAACTCATGTATCAAAGTAGAAGAAAGTGGATTGAAGTTTGGAACATGAGTATGTGAATTCACAAAGTAATCAAAGTTACCTGTATCAACTACATCACCTGAAATAGATGATGTTCCAGACTCAGGTATCACAAACTCATTACCATCATTAGGAATATTTTGTGATTCTTCCTGATTAATTGACTCTGAATGATCTAAAACTGTATTTTCATGGTTTTGAATTGTTAAATCCTTGACAAATGATAAAAATGGGTAGTGTGAGCTTGAATCATCTGGGTCATCAGAATCTGAATCTTCCCTGAAAGATCTAAGATCTCCTCTTGAGATCTTCTTATTTGTAGAATTAAGACAATTTGGTTGATCAAACAAATTGGATTGAAAAGAGTTTGATAATGAATCTAGATCAAATAACCATGCAGGACCATTTGAAACTGATAGAAAAGAATTTTCCATAAATTTAACGTTGAATGTTTCAAGGATTACATTCGTCCAAGAGTTATAGACTCGATAGGCTTTTGAAACTGATGAATATCCAACGAAAAATCCATTATCTGATTTTGCATCAAATTTTCCTAATTGATCACTTGAATTAAGAATCATAACAGGACAACCAAATGATTTTAAAAAGTTTATGTTCGATTTTCTGCCTAACATTAACTCATATGGAGTTTTCAGTTTATCTTTGACAATTAAGATTCGAATCTAAACGAAACACGCAGTTGATATTGCTTCATCCCAAAAAGTGATAGGTATATTTGCATCAGCTAACATAGAACGAGCAGCTTCAATCAGTGTTCTATTCTTCCTTTCAGCAACTCCATTTTGTTAAGGAGTACTGGGAGCACTGAACTGATGAGCTATCCCTTTCTGTGCACAAAACATTTCAATGTTAGCATTTTGAATTCTGTTCCATTATCACTTCTTATAATTTTCACTTTGTTGTCTAATTGATTTTCAACTTTAATGATAAATTCTTTTAATAATTCAGCTGTTTCATATTTGGCATAAAGAAAGAAAACCCATGAAAATCTTGTAAAGTCATCATTGATAACTAAACAATATGATTTTTGTCCAATACTCTTGACGTTTGTTGGTCCAAAAAGGTCCATATGTAACATCTGAAGAGGTTTGGATGTAGAGTTTATAGGCTTGGACTTATAAGATGCTCTATGTTGCTTTCCCTTCAAACATGCTGAGCAGTGATCATTTGTTGCAAACTTCTTGGATGGAAGTCCAATGACATGATTTCCTGCTACGAGCTTGTTCATGTTCTTGAAATTTGAATGACCGAGACGTCTGCGCCAAAGCTGGCTTTCATCATTCGATGCTTTAGCAATTAGGCATGTCTTTTCAGTAGAAGGATCAACTTGAGACATATCCAATTTGTATACATCTCTGTCTCTCTCAGCTGTAACAATAACCCAATCTTTTCTTATCTTGAAGCCTGGTTTCAAAACATAACATAATGAATTATCAAATAGAACTGAATACGATTTATCACAAATTTGAGATACGCTTAACAGATTAAAGTTCAACTGTGAACAAAAGTTGACTTTATCAAAGCTTATTATCCCATTGGATACTGTTCCTTCTCCAGTTATTTTTCCTCCAGCATCACCACCAAAGGCGACGTGAGTTCCATCTTTTGATTTAAAATCTTGTAACAAGGCAGTATTGCCTGTCATGTGCCGACTACACCCACTATCCACATACCATGTATTGATTGGTCTTTTTGGGCGTACCTGCACTACAAGAAAGTTAAGTTGAAATATCTACCCAAGCCGAAATGGTCTTGGGCTTTCCAAATTTATCAACAATTGTAAATTGTTTATAATGGAGATTATTCAGATCACGTCTATTTTTGATGAATTTACCAATTTTATTCTGAAAATTGTTTGATTTATTTTTGTGAACATTCATACCATTCGATTGATCATCTTTTGAAATGTATTGATGTTCAACATTTTTATTAGTCATCCTTACAGATCTTGGTATAAAGTGTTCTTGCATGTTATGTTTGGAACTCATATAGTTGTTCTTAGGAAAAGATCTCAAACCTACATTAGGTTGATTAATGTCTCTTTGAAATCCATTAGTTTGATTTCTCAAATACTATGGATTAGCAAATACTTTGCTCATGTTTGATTTTGCAAAGTTTCTAGTGAGAGATCTATTTCTAAAGTAACAATGTGTAGTGTTGTGAGTCTTTTCATCATATAAGTACAATATTTGTTATAATAACAATCTGCTGTTGAATGATTTCTCATGTCGCATATGTGACAGTACTTGTTGAAGTAGCACTCAGCAGTATTGTGATTTTTCATATCACAAATTTCACAGTACTTTTGTGGTGTTAAAAACAACTTTTTGTTATCTCTTGACAATAACATAATGTTTGCTTTTGGTGTCATATAGTTAAACTGTTGTCTTTCATTTTTCACAGTTTGATTTTGTGTCATATTATTGTTCATTTGTTTAACATGAACTTCCTTTTTGAATGTATTAGAAACAAATCTTTTTGCTACAGCGGAAGTCTTTGAATCTGAACTAGATTTCAGATCAGAGTTTGATTTGTTCATAACATTTGCTTTATTATTTGAAAGAGAATTCATATTTAACACACCTGCTCACACAAATTTATTTGGTTTTATTTTTGATGTTTGAATTGTTGCTTTAATCAAATTTTCTGAACTTTTGTTTTGTTCACATGTTGCTTTTGCAGATTTCTTTCTTCTTCTTTGATTCTTAGATTTAGAAGAGCTTGATTTATTATCAGATTGAACATTATCAGAAGAAGATTCATTTTTTGATTGAAATTGTTTCACGTTGATGGTGTTTGAATCTTCTGATGTTCCTATCTGTTGTTTATACTTGTTTTGAACTCTAACTTCTTCTATTACATTATGAATTTGATCAGAAGAGATATTTTGTTTTGGTTGTTTTGGTTCATATGATTTTATCTTGATTGGATGTCCATTTTTGATTTTTTCTTGATCTTTTTCAACAAACACTTGGACATTTTCTTTTTCTTCTTGTGCATTCTTGGTTTTGATCTGAAAAGCTTTAAGCTTTGCTTTATTTTCAGGTGAATGATCATGAGTATTGAAATTCTCTGGTAGTGTGTTTGTGATAGATTCAGGCATAGGTTCATGAGTGAAACCTAATCCTGCTTTTTGTTTATCTTTCCTTTCACTGATTAGTTTTTCTACTATCAGTTTTGAACTTTTTACTTTTGGTAGATCAACTTGAGTAGTAGCATGTGCTATTTTCTCTAGTTCAAGATTCTTGGTCATTTCTTCTAGTTGTTTTGTAACAATTTCTAAATCTTTGATTGTTTTATTCCATGAATTTTGAAGAGAGATAATCTTTTGATCTGCAGTTTTATGATCAGATTTAAGTTGATTATGCATAGATTCCTCTTGTTTTAGCTTTTCACAGATTTTGAATAAATAGTTTCTGTAGTGTTCAACATGTTCAAAGCATGATTTGGTGCAAAGCTTTTCTCTTACTTCTGATGGTATTTCAGGAAATTTTGGAACTGTGGTTTGAGATGGTGAAGTTGAAGATATAACCTTCGGTTGATCAGACTAAACCATTAGAGCTACTTCCTCTGTATCCTCTTTAGGATCAGACTTATCACTCCAATCATAGTTATCTTCCTCTTCATCACTTTCCACTTTTGGGTCATTGTTTTTTGACCAATCTTCCTCTTGAATTTCTGCAATAAGAGACAAACTTGATGTTAAGTCATTTGTAAATTGATCTGCATATGCACTCCAATCATATCCATCTTTTATGTTGACTACTAGTGGTTTCTTTGTTTCATGAGATGATTGGGTTTCATCTTTAAGCTCTGACATAAGAAGACTTTGATAAGGCTTTTGAAAAGTCTTTTGAGCTTGTTGAAACCTTTTATTATTTGTGCTTGAATGAGCACTTCCTCCATTATTCCTTGGAGCTTTGCATTCTCTTGAAAAGTGTCCATAACTGTTGCAGTTGAAACATCTAGCTTTTGACTTGTCAAATCCAACAGTCTTGTTTGCACTAGGCTTGTATTTCTTGTTGACATAAGAATGTTTTTGAGTCGTGTAGGCAATCATCACCATCTGCCAGTTCAGGTCCATCTCTTCAACATCTTCAGGATCCATCTCAAATAAATCCTATAAAACAAAATCTAGTTGAGTTAAATGGCTACCTTGATATGGTTGAAAGCTGGCCATAAAAGCAGTAAATGCAGTTTTGGACTCTTCATCCTCTAATAGGATGTTAATCACATCTTTAACTTTTCTAGATTTAGCAGAGTTAGATGATGAAGAAGTCTCTGTCTGAGTATTTGATGATTGTGATTATGGTTTAGGAGGAGATTGAGAATGAGACTGAGTTGTATATGCAGGTGCACTGGTAAATGATGAGTGAGTGAAAAATCCTGCTCCTACAAACAAGTCTCCTTCTTCTTCAGGACTTTTCTCATTCTTTGCCATGAACGCATTTTCTATGGTGGTTGCAGGTGAAGCAACAAACTGATATTGAGACATTGATGCTGCTATATCATTGTTCCTTGAGCTTTCATCAATCTCCACTGATTCTATTTTTGCAATAAGAAGATCTAGATCCATTGGAAACTTCTCAGTATGCTTTAGTAGTGTTACAGTTTGTTTCCATGAAGATGGTAAAGCATTGAGTAGTCTGAGATTTAAATCTTCAAGATCAGGTTTGATACCAGCTATTGACATCTCAGTTATGAGTTGAACAAATCTATTCATCATTTGATTTATTATCTCTCCAAACAAATGTTGAAATAATTCTAATTGTCTTTTAAGCTTTTGTTTCTTTAAATTTTGAATCTCTTTACCTCCTTCATAAATGATCTTCAATGCTTTATATAGTGTATATCCAGTTTGATATGCATCAAGCCTTGTAAGAACTTCCAAAGGTAGTCCTTTACACATTAATGAATAGGCTTTAATATCATTCTTAAATCTTTTTAGATCATCTCCTTGAATATCATCTTCTGGATAAGGTTCTGGAGAATCTTTAGTATACACAAATCCTCTGTCTGGTCCATCAGTTATTATAGGATTGTATGGTCCTTTTTCTATAGATTTCCAGAGATCAGTTTCAATGGAATTAAAATGTTGTTTTAGTCTAAGAGACCAATTTTTGAAATCAGCTCTATTTTTAAGTTTTGGAACTCTGTTTTCAGAATCTTCTGATTTTACCATTCTTATATTTTTGTTGTTTTCTTATATTTTGAATTTTAAAAAAATTTAAAAAGTTTTTCAAAGAATTTTGCTTAAAAAAAAGAATTCAAGTATTCAAGTTAAACGTCTGAACAGTATTCAAACGTCTCAACAGTTGATGCGTCTAAGTTGAGAAACGTCTAAGGGAATGCCTTAGAAAAATTATCCAAGACGATTAAAATTGATGTGTCTGAACAGTTGTAAAACATCTGAGCAGTTGTGATGCGTATACACAGTGTTGATGCGTGTGCACAGTGTTGATGCGTGTGCACAGTGTTGATGCGCCTACACAGTTATCAAACGTCTAAACAGTTCAAAACCTTCTCAACAATGATATGTCTGGACACTCGAACAGTGATCAAACGTCTGAACTAAAAACGTCTACACAGTGTTAATGCGTCTAACACTTAGACAAATTCAGTCAATCTCAGTTCATGCGACACATTCACCATCTTCAAATGAATGTAACAAACTCAAATCTTATGTATTCTTCAAATGTTGATGAATTTGATTGAAACTTTTGAATTAGACGAGTTTTATGCTGATAAATATTCTTCTTAATATCAATTTCTTCAATTTCAACAACAAATCACTCAATTTTTGAAATTTCAGATCGAAACTTCAAGACATTTTCGAACAACAAATTCAACAATTTACTTGATTTTGATGAATTGATCTGCTAATTATGATTCAAATCATGTTTCTGATGATGAAACACAACTGAAATTCACAAATTTTCACTTGAATTGTATCTCAATCACAGATTCAGTGAGATTTCAGGTTTTCAAGTGCGATGAACCTAAAACAAAAATCAATCACTAACAGCTTACCAACAGCTCTGATACCATTTGATAGGATCAAATGAATATATCTGTGATGATTTGTAACACAATTCAATGAAATTCACACAAAGTAATCAAATCAAAACAAGATATCAATAAAATTCAAGTTTTCATTCATATCAAGCTAAGACAATTACAAGCATGAAAAACAGATTCGAATGTCTTGTGTATTCGTTTCTATCTACCTGCAAATCTAAGCTATTTAAACTGAAAACACAGAGTAAAGGAACTAATAAATTACAGAAATAGTCCCTATACTATTACAAAATAGCAAAAGACAAATAAAGACAACATGTTAATGTTTCTTAGAGCACTTAACACCCTAAGGACATCTTCCATCAATTTTCTGAGAACAAGCAAGCAAAGAAGCTGTGGGATGCATTGGAAAAACGGTATGATGTGAGTGCGTCATTAAAAGCTCTAAAGGCAAAAGCATTGAAAAAGGAGTTTGAAAACTTCTCGTCAATGGGTAAGGAGAGTTTGGATGGTGTCATCGATCGGTTCTAACACTTGATGCGTGAGCTGCACACTCATGGAGTTACAACATCAATGGAAGACAAGGTGTCAAACTTTGCAGATGGGTTGCTAGAGAAGTGGGTTTCCTTTGTATCCAACCTCAGATAGAATGATATGCTGGCAAAGTTAGATATCAATGATTTCATTCTGAAACTGAGAGAGGAAGAGTTGAGGATGATGTACAGGGCTCAAAAGTCTTCATATGATGAGAATCCGTCAGTGTACAACTCAACTCCACAAGCCAAAACATCTGGAGCACCACTTCAAACGACATTTGTGTCGAGTTCAGTTGCTCCCTCTCAAGCTACTACTTCAGGATCTGACATGCAGGGTCGTCTTGTACCCAATACATAGCACCTGAAGCCAATTCTACAAAACTAAAGACCGAAAATCTCGGGAACGTGACAGTAGAGGTAGCTAAGGAGCATATGTATCTCTTAGCAGCTGTCGTTCACTCCTATGATGGACTAGTTGCTGGGAAGATTGGGAACTGCCATCTCGCAGATGAGGACTACGAGCAGGTAGATGAGACAGAGCTGGAGAGCATAGACATCATGTGGGCCTTAGCAAATGTTGTCCGAAGAGCTAAGAAGTTTGTCAAGAAAACCAGAGAGAACTTGATTGCCACTAAGGACACAAATTTTGGTTTTGACAAGACCAAAGTTACTTGCTTCAATTATGGGGAAAAGGGCACTTCAAACGTGAATGTGTGAAGCCCAAGAAGACAGGAATTAGGAATCCATTCTCATCGTTCAATCATCAGGATAAACCCACAAGTAGTCCCACTTCGTCAAGTAGGGATCCAATGGCCTTGACCGCTCACGATGACGAAGGACAAGATTGGAGCTTTCGGTTTGTGTCTGTGGGAGAATCCAACATCGCTAGTGTTGAGGATTTAGATGATGACTCAGCAGGCGAAGGTGATATTACAGTGGAACTCGTGATGTCAAATAATGAAGAAATTACAACTATGGTTGATCACCTGCCTGAAGAAGGGACAAGTTCAACAACTTCAGAATCACCAGAACCAAAAAAGTCAGACTCTGGTTTGATGGCTGATTCAACCGCACCCTCTAAGGTAAGTACTACACATCAATTATTTAACAATCATGCTTGTGTTGAACGTGATAGATTTAGGGAACACATTTATTTAAAAATTGCTAGGTTATTAGATCATAATGATAGCTTAGTAAAGGACTTGCAACTGTGCATAGAAGCAAATAGAATTTTAAAATTAAATGAGCATAGTTACAGAGAGAAAATAGAACTGTTAAATAAATAACTTAGGGAAACTGAAGTTGTAGATTTTAAACAAGCTAATGAGATTAAGTTCTTTCTATACTCCTTAGAAGAAACTAAGAAACAGAAAGCAGTTTTGGAAGTCAAAGTAAATTCATTAAAACGAAAACTACATAGTTGGACCGGCTCTTCTCATATAGTTCAGCACTTAGTGAGAGAATGTAACAGTGAGGAGGGTTTGGGTTTTAAAGTGGTTCTACCACCACATGACACCTAGTTGAATGCCAAAACCAAACCAATAAATAACAACCCAATCAAGGATCATGTGGTGTCCACTCAACTTGTAAGTGTTCGAGGTTCCAAATGTCAAACTATTGTATCTGGCACTACACAAAAGGAGACCACTTCAAAATCGAAACGTAAAATGCCTATTGTTAATCTCGATGAACAAATTGAAAAAGTTAAGGTAAAGTCTCGTTCAACCACGCCTATTACTAAACCTAAAAAGACCAAACAAGTTAACCAAACACGGGTGTCATGTGTAAGTCTGGATAAACAAAAGGGTAAAGATGTTGAAAGGGTTCAAGCAGAAAATGTGGTTAAACAAAGTAAAACCACTAAACAAGTGTTAGAACCCAAATAGAATAAAGTCATACGTGCGTCACACACTTCTCCATAGAAACAGTTACACCAACATATCAAAAGTAGATCTTGATACAACTGTGGAAAGTATGGACATATCACGTCTTACAGTCCTTATTATCAGACTCCAAGGAAAAGAGTTGAAATTTATGACACTAAGTCTGGCTCTTCAAAAAGGAGACCCATGACTCCACCAAAAAGAGTCAGTGAACCTAAAGTTCAACCCATTAACCAATCGTCTGTTTACCACAAGCAAGCCTTACACAAAGTTGGCTTATGGAAAGAAGAGTCTATTTCAACGTCTGGTAATGAGAACAAGAAGACAAATGATCTTCCTTCACCCTCTAATGGACAATGGGTGGATTTTATGATGTGTGATGCCTCTGGGACACCCAAGCCGGTTTAGGCTTGGGTCCCTCACCTTAATTAATGTTTCAAATTGAATGTGCAGGGTGTTCGATATAGTGCTGAAACAAACACTTGGATTGTAGATAGCGGATCATCTAGACACATGACTGGGAACTGGGCTCTCCTGTCAAACGTGAAGCAAATAAAAGGAGGTGATGTCTCACTAGCTAGAAACAAAGGAGGGTATATCATGGCTCAAGGGGAAGTAGGGAATGAGAAAGTGAAGTTTGACAAGGTAAAGTATGTTCAACAACTTCAAAACAACTTACTTTCTGTATCCCAAATATGTGACAAAGGATTTAAGGTAGTATTCGACAATAAGAAGTGCTATGTCCTGAAAAAGGACTATGTGATCCTGGAGGACGACGTCTTAATGTCAGCATCAAGATATAATGGCCTTTACGTCTTGGATATATCAAAGGCCTCCATAATGGATCATGAAGTTCAATGCTTCTTGTCAAAAGCTACTGAGAAGGATTTGATCTCCTGGCATAGGAGAATGGGACACATCAATCCACCGAAGATGAACCACCTGATCCAGAATGATCTAGTGTGAGGAGTAAATGTCAAAAACTTCCAACTACCAGATTTGTGTGTCGCCTGCATGAAAGGCAAACAGACTATGAAGGCTCATATGGCAAAGAAAGTTAATTCCATAGAACTCCCTCCTGAGCTTCTTCACATGGATCTGTTTGGTCCAGTCAGTACTACAAGCATCGCAGGCGACTTGTACTGCTATGTTGTTACACATGACTACTTAAGATTCTCTTGGGTGATGTTTCTAAAATCAACATCAGAAACAATTGAGTCATTCAAGGAGTTAGTAACCACACTGGAGTCACTCTACAAGCCGAAGGTAACACAAGTCCGCTCAGACAATGGGACAGAGTTCAAGAATCAATGGATGGAGGCATTCTGCAAAGAAAAGGGAATTGTACATCGGTTCACATGTGCCTACACTCCAGAGATGAACGGTATTGCTGAAAAGAAGAACAGAAGCATGATAGAGACTGCCAGGACGATTCTAGAAGACTCAAAACTGCCTATCCAATTTTGGAACAAGGCAGTAGCAAATTCATGTTACACTTTGAATAGGTCTTGGTGGTTAAACGACATGGAAAAATGTGTTACGAGTTGCTATAACGACATAAACCTAATTTGGAGTACCTCGAACCATTTGGAGCTTCATGTACATTACTGAAGAAAACCCAAGAAGGCAAGTTTAGCGAGAAGGCTGAAGAGGGAATCTTTCTAGGATACAACGTAACGAATAAGAGAGTTTACAACTACTCAACGGGTCAAGTAGAAGTGTGGTGTAACGTGGACGTTCAGAGATACATCACCCCTCCTGCTGGAAAAGGACCTGCATTCTTTTTCGACTATGATGGATTTTTCAAGTCCTTTAACATTCCTTTCTCTACTTCTAACGATGAGCTAGGACCAAAATGATGTATGATGTCTTAAACACAACATCACAGGACTTTACAACATCTCATTAACAAGGTCTGTTGCCTAGTCAATCATGGGGAGCACTCGAGGTAAGTGACTCCTCCTCTGACGATGAACCCGTGGAGAATGATGAGAACGATAAGGAGGAACAAGTTCCTACTAATGCACTTCCACAAGCATCTGACGTTGATGCCACTAAGTCTTCGGAACCTCATACTCCTACTGCCTCAGATACAGAACCAAATGTTCATAATCTTAATTCTGAGATAGTTGTTCCCACCACTCCTGGATCACGCCTCAATCTCTATCATCCACTGGACAATGTCATTGGGGATGTCAAATCAGGAGTTCAGACAAGAAATCAACTATATTTGGTTGATTATACCTTAGTAATGGAAAAAGGATACCTTCACCATGGTGCATATCGTTGTTTTGTTTCTCAATTTGAGCCAAAATACGTGAGTGAAGCCCTAAATAATGAGGTATGGGTGAGTGCCATGCAAGAAGAACTTCTTTAGTTCAAGAAGATAGGTTTCTGGACACTTGTGGATAGACCTAAAGGTTCTATGGTCATTGGTACCAAATGGGTCTTGAAATGCAAGAAAGATGACCAAGGGGTCATAATCAAGAATAAGGCTCGACTTGTAGTTCAAGGATTTCAACAAGTCGATGGAATTTATTACAATGAAGTATTTGCACATGTGGCAAGAATGGAAGCCATCCGTATTTTCCTAGCCTATGCCTGTTACATGAAAATTAAAGTCTATCAACTCGATGTAAAGAGTGCATTTCTTCATGGTGAAATCCAGGAAATAGTGTATGTCAATCAACCTGAAGGATTTGAGGATCCATATCATCAGGACAGAGTTTACAAACTGGATAAGGCTGTCTACGGGCTTCACCAAGCCCGGAGAGCATGGTATGAAAAACTGTCAACTCACCTTGTCAAACATGGATTTCGCAGAGGTGTAATTGACTACACACTATTTATCAAAGAAAAGATGGTGATCTATTGCTTGTTTAGATTTATGTTGATGATATAATATTTAGTTCCAAGAATGAAGACTCATGTAAAGAATTTGAAGCAGTAATTAAGGCAGGATTTGAAATGAGTGGCATGGGAGAAATGAAGTTCTTCCTCGGATTACAGGTGGATCAGACGCCTAAGAGGATATTCTCTACATCAAACCAAGTATGTAAGGGATATTCTCAGTTGGTTTGACATGGAGAACCCTTCCGTAGTTGGGACTCCACCGGCTACAAACCATGATGTAGCACCCGACGAGAATGGTGATCTAGTTGATACGACCATGTACCAAGCAATGATTGGATCCGTCATGTACCTCATAACCTCAAGACCTAATATCATGTATGTGACATGTCTCTGTTCAAGATGTCAAGTGAAACCAAAACTCAACCATCTTATAGGGGTCAAGAGGATATTTCATTATCTCAAGGGTACACCAACATTTGGGTTGTGGTATCCTCGTGACGATAACTTTGACCTTACCGCGTACAGTGACTCGGATTATGGCGGCTGCAAAATGAACTACAAATCCACCTCAGCAGGGTGTCAATTCTTTGGGAGAAGGTTAGTGATGTGGCAGTGTAAGAAGCAGACATCAATTGCGTTGTCAACTTGTGAAGCTGAATATGTTGTTGCGGGAAGCGGCTATTCTCAAATCATCTGGATCCAACAGCAGATGCGAGACTATGGTTTGAAATTCTCTAACACTCCAATATATGTTCATAATTCTGCTATAATAGCAGTAACTAAAAATCCAGTCCAACATCCTAAGACCAAACACATCGGCATTAAATATCACTTTATACGTAATTGTTTTGAAAATAATCTAATCGATGTTGTTATAAAATAATACGGATTTCCAATGTGCTGAACTCTACACAAAAGCCTTTGATAAACCACGTTTTCTATATCTGTTAGAGGTCAAAGGCGTTAAAAAGAAAAGTGATGTCATTCCGGAAGATGAACATGTTTAGTCTGATGCGTCGATCTATTTTTCTTATATTATATTATATTTTATTTAATTAAAGTTTATTGTTTTTTTCTTTGCCTATTAAAATCCTAAACACACAAATCTTTTACAGTTTCTGAATTTTAGGGGGAGAATAGGTTAAGTTAGTATTTAATTTAAAAAAGGAGGGAGGAGGACAGTCAAGCTAAAAGAAATGAGATCGTGTCTGAGATATGGATTCAACGACTATGGAAAATGATAGTACACAAGAACAAAGCATTTGGGACTTTAAAATATTTAAATTGAATTAGATGTGAATTACAATGTAGAAATCTAAGAAGTCTGAGAATTCTAAGCAATAATAAATCAAAAATGATAGTAAAACTAGCTACTACTAAGGTACCACGGAGAAAGTAGACCTAGAGGTAGCTAGACCATTAGATGATGTGTCGGTAGATTCAACAAAATAGATAAGTAGACCTCGTTGGTGACTCAAGATCAAACTAAGTTGTTCAACAAGCTATGGGTTATCATCTTATCCCTGGTTAACACAATCAATAGAGTTCCAATAAGGGGTGACAAGCAAAATAAACGCAACAAATGTGTGCGGATGACCATAATATGAGCAAAGCACATAATGAAAAGTGCAAAAAGCAATCAGACTAATGACCTATGTTGTTGGTGCGATCTGTGCAAAAAGAATAAAATTGCTCCAACAAGAACATAGGTTGTGTGCCTCTCTGCTGTGTGGTGGCATTGACCTGAGGATAAGCATAACCTAGATATTCTAGAATTCATTGTTGTTTGCCGCCTCTCTGCTGTTCGGTGGCACTGACCTGAGGCTTGGCTTCTCTTTGAAAGCTCTAAGAGTAGTTTTTCTTGTCCAAATACCCGTAGACCGCTTAAAAATCTCCTGAGGAATGTTGATTACCATATAAGCGTGGGATCCACAAATGCTTGATGAAATAATTAAACCTTAAACCATCACCAATTTGTGTCAAAAGTCTGTGTATGGATTTAAGTGGTCAAGTATACGGACAATCATCATGATGGCAAGTCTTGAAAGTCCAAATCAATGTGTGGATCTTATAGTAGTAGTATGATTTCCTAAACATGCTAATGACTCTCGATGGAAACAAAAATCTAGCATCAAATGATTTTGGTTGCACGTCTTGAATGATTTGATTACCTATTTGATTCCATAATGATTCGTTCCAGTTATGGTCAAAATAACTTGAAGCTGACTGTTCTAGAAATAAATGTGTTAGATATCTATCTTAGGGTTTCCACCTCTCAAAACCTACAAAAATATGTGTTACTTCTATTTTTCACTTTTAGTAGTTTCATTTGTTTAATTTTGTCAGTTCAGTTGTTAAAAGTCAGACTACGTATTAGAATTCTGTCTGCGATCTA
Organism: Flaveria trinervia; assembly: GCA_025506515.1. Classification (NCBI taxonomy): domain Eukaryota; kingdom Viridiplantae; phylum Streptophyta; class Magnoliopsida; order Asterales; family Asteraceae; genus Flaveria; species Flaveria trinervia. The sequence goes on from CM046443.1 coordinate 59,763,152, forward strand.
ATCACTTAAAAGGGTCACATCTAAGGTGACCAAACATGCATTCAAATGTTAAATGGGTCACGTCTGAGGTTACAAAATGTTTACTGTTAAAAGGGATCATGTCTGAGGTGATCAAAAGTTTTGGAAGTTAGAAACGATCATGTTTGAGATGATCGAATGCTCATAATGTTTTACCAAGGGTAAAGTGTCAAATGGTCATAAAGTTAAAATCATAAGTATGAGTCAGTCGCACGCCTGGACCATAAATATGGACCAGCCCTACGATTGAACCTGACAAATAAGCCCAATCACGACTAAGCCACACATATGGACTAGACATGCGATTGGACCATCAACATGGGTCAATCCAGGATCATCAGAATGAATCAATCGCACGAATGGAAGGAACCGAATCGGGTAGTCACACGACTGACGCCCAGTCGCACGACTGACGCCCAGTCGCACGACTGACGGCGACCGATTGAGTCAGTCGCAAGACTAAGTCTCAATCGCACGAACTAAATGTGCGATTAGGTCCAGTTGCACGACTGAAAGATACCATAGTATAAATAGAGGGGAAATCGGTCGCAAACCCTATTCACCCAATCGCTCATTTCTTCGCACGACTTACCCATACTCTGCCTAAATTTCATCTATTTGTTCTTGGAGTGTGATAGTTATTGTCTAATGATTTCCAGTGACCCCTCAGGTAATGTGCAACAATTTCTAGTCAAATGCTCAATCGATTCGTCATCAAAAGATCAAAATTTAAGCCCTATAACTTAACCGAGACTAATTGGACCAATAAATTGATAAAACCAAGTAAAATGTTAAAATAAACGTTATTAGGTGCTATGTCGGGTGTTTGCGAGACCAATGAGATACTTCACGACGTCTAACATTACGATTCCCCCAAAATTTGAATTTCAATGACCCAACAGTACGTCATGCACCTGGGCGCCCTGATGAACTTGAATCGTATGACTGAGCCGGCGCGAACGGCTCAGTCGTACGACTTAGTTAGGCGAATAGCATAGTTACACGATTGAATCATGCAAATGAGTTCAGACGCACGACTGGTTCAACCGCTGGGATAGCATAAGACTAAGCCAAGCGCATGCTCAGTCGTACATATGAGCTCTATCGATGCACGACATAACTGAAAGACTCAAATTAAGAACTTCATATGGCTATTCTCTTACATATTCTAACATTTATCTATATTGTGTAACATGGCGAGTCGTTCGACCATGAGCACTAAGCACAACATATGTGCTGACCTGGATTTCACCTACAGGAATGCTGCAGATTTCTCTGGCATCATTACTTTTTTACGAAGATCAAAGATCTTCCGTGCCATTTCGACACCTTGCACACTGTTAGGACCTGGTATTCGACTGAAATACCTAGAGATCACGTGTATACCGGATCAAATAGTGCGGAATCCTATTTGATTGGCGATCCAATCAGTGAGAACACATGAAGAATCAATCAAGGATTGAAACTAACGTTAGAAATCGATAAGGAATCGATCTAATGTGTTCTATGAACTTGGAGAACGACTTGGAAGGTTTCTGGACGGCTAGGTTTGTATGGAATTGAACTTGATCGAATCTCACTGTTTTTCACGAATTGAGTTGTATTTATAGGTTGGCACTATTCAATCGTGCGACTGAACCATTAGTTTGGTTCAGTCGTGCGATTGAACCATGCGGTTGGTTCAGTCGTGCGATTGAGCCAATCTTATGCTACAGTCATACGACTAATCCAGTCTCCTGGTTCAGTCGTGCGACTGAGTCAATCGTATGAGGTTCTTCATGCTTATGGTTCATTCGCATGAGCCATTCGCATGGGAACTTCATTAAGTTAAGTTGAATGTTTTAGTTAATTAATATAATTATATGTAATCATTCAAGTAATCATACACTCAATCAATTCATTTATGACTCATTAACGAACTATTAAACATTATAACCAACAGACTATCAACATCAGTTCATTAATCATACCAAACAAGATCTATTACATCACATATCACGATCTTGGGACATACATGTATCAACAAACTCCCCCTTGGACCTAGATCTCTCTAATGTCTTGTTTTCTTCATTACCTTCTCATATTTCTTGTACTTGTCCTCTTGTGTGACTCCCGCGTGAATATGAAACGCGAAGCAAAGTCGTATAAAACTTTTGGAACTGGAGGGCTTGTACAATGTCTTGTGTGTCATAGAACAGTGGCCACTTGTATAATGTATAAACATCATTAGCAGACAAGTTGGTTAGCCACATTGGGTCGAATACCCTGACAGTATCCATTTGATCCCCTTTATTTAGAACTATGACAGCTTCAGTAGTTCTCCAATCATAGTACCACAATTTGAAGTGTGGAGTGAAATCCTGTGGCATTCCCTGAGAGGAGATTCTCGACATAGTGCGAGGAGGACTCCACTTCAACACAATCTTAGGTTTTCCAGTAATGGCATCCATCTCAGACCTTCTAATATACCTTGTAGGTTGTTGAGGTCTGAAGTTAATCCATCTGGTGTGGTACTCTTTCTTGAGGGCAGCCTCAAACCAGCCTGACATTTCTCGTGTCAGCATACAACACCTTCAACTTGGCCAGCTGGTTGAGCTCAAATCCAGGTAGAGTCTTTAGATCATGTGGAAATCTAAAGTAATCTATGCCCTTTCCCTCTTAACGGCATAAACGTTAAGATCATCAAAATATGCCCATGCTATAATCTGCCTGACACCGTAAGATGTTTCTTGACGCTGTAGAACTTGGTGTAGGCATCCCTCTTCGGTGCATCACGTTGGGCTCTGACTTCCTTAAAACATTCAGCCATTCAGCCTCGTTGAATAACATCTTCGTTTGAGGCTTGGGCTGTTCCTTCGTTCTTTCCTGCTTCTGCTCCATCTTGTCCAGTACCTCAAAACATATCACTGACTAGGGGCTCACCCAGATTGGGGACCACATTACCCGCGTTGTCAGCGTATTGAGGGTACTCTTCAGAAGCAATATCTTCAACCTCAACTTCATCAACGTCGTGTAGTTCGTCGTCACTGGTTGAATCAACTGTTGGAGCATCCTTGACAATATCATCAGGATTGAGTCTGAACATTTCTGCCAGTTGCTCGTTAGATAGGTCGTGAATTTTCACCTTCTTCAGGTGTATAACTCACTAACCTTCTGACAATCCCTTGCAGATCAAGAATCATTGTGAGTTGAGACTTGACCTGTTGAAGGGGAGCAATATCAAACTCATCTCTGTGGTACTTTGGATCTGTTTGATTTACACATTTCACATTCAAATCATTAGTAATATTTCAAACAAAATGCATTAAGTTAATATAAACATTCAGTACATCGTTTTTTCAATACAGAATACAAAAGTAATTAAATACATAAACATCCACTATTTACTTTTATCCTGTATGCTAGTCTCTTCGGGTGAAGGTGCAGAAGTAGAAGCTGACTGATCCTGTCGGTTCTTTGTTCTCCGCTCTTGACCGGGAGCTGAGACAGAGTCAGCTGCTTCTCCTTCTTCAGTCTCTTCATCAGCACACCACTCTTCTGCTTTCTCATCATCAGAATCACTGTCATCATCATCATCATCATCACTCTCTCTTTCTCCATCCTTTATCTTTAGAGGTTCCTCCTTTGATCCTTTTAACTTTAACAAAATGGACCTCTTGCCTTTTCCAACTCTTCTATCTGCTTACCTGATGTGACGCTTTGTGCTCGGATGGTCCAACTCAGTGTTCTGAGCAGCCAATTTCAGGGCCTGCTCCTTAATAGCTCGATCCTGCTCTGCGATTTTCTGCGATTGTGCAGCAGTCAGGTCGGTGAGCTGGCGGATCTGAGAGGTCTTTTCCTCATCAGCCGCCAGCAGTCGTAACACCATTCTGTTAAGGCAGCGAGCTGTTCCTCTACCCCTATTGGAGGTAGAGGAGATCTAGAGGTGTGTGAGGGGTAGGCTGAGGGCTCGGTTTGGTGGCTAGTGGTGGTGGTGGAGGTGGTGAATATTGGGTAAGGTCTGGATGATGGTGGTGGTGAGTGTGGGGTGAATGTAGTAGTGGTAGCAGGGGTCTGGCTTGTGGTGATGGTATGGTGGTGGTTGTGGTTGCTGTGGGGAGAGGTATGGTGGTGGAAGGTGTGTCTGCAGAGGTGGTAGTGGTGGAAGGTATGGGGGATGTGGTGGTGATGAAGGTTACCTTCCGCTTTCTTTTTCTGGCCATGGGGTTGAGCCATCCGTTTTCTCCTCATTCCCCTCGAGGTGGATGCTCCCCCTTCAACCCCGCCTGAGGACTCCGGAGCATATGATGGATCAGTCTCTGTATCTCCGGATCCTCTCGGTTGTTCACCGACAACCCTCAACCGTGCTCTGTGGGAACCACTTTCTTCCCACAGTCCGGGTCAATGGCTCCTCATCAGATTCATATCATCTCCTCGGTAAGCACAAACTCTTGATGGAATCCTGCTGACTCAGTTACCTCAGCAGGTGAGCGAGACACCGAGGGAACAGAGGCAGACACGGTGCCTCGGGATGGAACAGCCTCATCCTCAATGTCATCCTCAATGTCATCCTCCTCAGAGTCATCAGTAGGGAGGACAATTGGCTCCACGTCAGAGTCACTGTCCTCGTGACGCCATAGGCGCTCCCCGGTGCAACATAGCTTTCATCCGCTAAGTGGCCAATCAGTCTCTTTTCTGGGGCTTAACTTGCTTGCCCCGATATACCACCATCCTACCCAATGTGGTATCATCCATCAGTTCCAATGTCACTGCATCTTGACTTTCCTTGGGAGCTGAGGCAGCTTCTCATTGAATATCATCTGAAGGAATCGTGGGTACATACAAAACCTTCTTTCCCTTTAGTTTCAATGTCCTCTATCAAATACGCGAATATCATATTAGAGAAGCTGAAAGGGTGTGTTCAGCACTAGAGCCACGAAGGCATTCTGTATCTGATCTGATAGGTCATCAAAGCCACCCCTTCTCGGAGCGATGCATTTAAGAATCACATGTGCCAGATATTTGTATTGAGGGCACAGGTTGCTCTTATTTAGCACCCCCGAGTGATGTCTCCTGCATACTTGATTCGGAGAAAACACCCTCTCACAGTCAATGGGTGTAACTTAGTGGGGTGAGTAGAGTCATCTCCAAACTCAAGGATTCTTTGGATGTCTGTGGCGGTGATGTCGATAGCTTGACCCAAGATGGTGCTTCTGATGCTGTATGGCTCATGAGATCGATCCACTGAGGCATTCTCCAGAATGCCTGGTGTAGTGATCTGTAAGGTGTGCAGGGCGTAGATATAGCCTTATGTATCCGTGAACGTTTGAGGAAGGCTATAATATCGGAGAACTTGGCCCCGTTCCTTGTCGTGTGGCCTAAATGGGCACAAATGTTGTGCTTTGAATTTAGAGACCATCGGTCAGCCATTTTTCCTGTAGAACACACAAGACTTAGAACCATTAGTATATAAGACATGAAAGCTTCTGTTCTAAGTGTAAACTTGAAAGTCAGTTTGATTCATTCGTGCGAATGAATCATGCGACTGAAGTCAGTCGCCTGTTTGAGTCATGCGATTGAGTTCAATCGGCTGATTGAGGCATGCGATTGAGTTCAATCGGCTGATTGAGCCATGCGATTGAGTTCAATCGGCTGATTGAGCCATGCGATTGAGTTCAATCTGCCGACTGGACTCATTCGGGTGGTTCAGTCGGTCGAATGATCCAATCGCAAGTTCAATCGTGCGATTGGAGTTCATTCGAACGTCCAGTCGCTTGCCCCACTTTTCGATCGCCTGTGGGTCGAATCTTGAGCAATCTAAGTCTTTTAACAGTGTGTAATGGTCCATTAGCTCGTCTACTTGTCACTAATAACCTATTCAACTCAATTTTAACATATTGCTTCATTTACATAGGCAATTAGGTCAATTCACGTTCGGTTCTTGATTCAATCCAATGTAGTTATTGTAGTTCGGTGATGTACCGATCTTGATAGGATTCAAGGAGTAGTGTACCTGTAAAAGGTCACTGGAATGAAGAATCTTAAGCGCAAAGTATATCAGAATCGGAGGCAATTTCGACAGGGTAACGGTAATGAGCGCGATTCGGGGTGTTTTGAGAGTGATGAGTGATATGCGATCGATTAAGACCTTTAAATACTAAACTAGGTTCATTCGGCCAACTGGCCTCAGTCGCTCAGTCAATCGGGCGACTGAGGTTCAGTCGTACGATTGGCCTAGTCAATCGCATTCAGTCGGCCGACTGAGTCTCAGTCGGTCGACTGACTCATTCGGTCTCCTTCATTCTCCCCCTTCCATTCGGTCATATGAAACAATTTCATGTCCATTCGGCCGATTGGAAGCCATTCGCATAGTTGGTCGATAACCATGATCCACTAGTGCGAATGGGTCACACTTGTGAGTTTACAGTCATGTTTAACATTTACTATTCAGACCTTTTCACTTTTGATAATAACATGGTAAGCTCTTAAACAATTCAGTCACTTCAGACGTGACCTTTTAAATTTAAAAACTTGTGGCCATCTCAGACATGACCTTTTAGGTAAGTTAATTCCCTTCTGATTTCCCTGATGTAGTCCGACAGACACACAACTTAAAAAATAAACATAGTAACTTAAACTAACTACACAACTAAAGTTTATGTTAGGACTTTTTGTGAGAGATAAAACCCTAAGATGAAAATCTAAGGGATTTGATTAGGAGTAGACATCTTTAACTTAGATTGATCATATCTGGACCAATTCGATTTTGGAATCATACAGGAATATCAAATCATTTTGGGACTTGTTATCAAAGCTCTTTGACGCTTAAATTCTCGGTATTCATCCAGAGTCGTTAGCAACTTAAGGAAATCATACTGAAACTCTTAGATCTTCACATTGAGTGAACTTTTGAGAAGGTAGCCACTAAGATTGTCAGTATATTTGTCCACTTAAATCCATACACAAACTTTTGACGCAGACTGGTAACTGATTTAGGTTTAATTATTTCAGCTAACATTTGTGGATCCCACACTTATATGGTAATCAACATTCCTCAGAGGTTTTGAGCGGTCTAGGGTATTATTACAAGAAGAGACTATTCTTAGAGCTTTCAAAGAGAAGCCTGTCCTCAGGTCAGTGCCATCGCACAGCAGAGAGGCGGCAAACAACAATGAATTCTAGAATATCTAGGTTATGCATATCCTCAGGTCAGTGCCATCGCACAGCAGAGAGGCACACAACCTATCTCCTTGTTAGAGCAGCTTACTTTTATTTTACACAAAATGCACCAACAACATGAGCCATTAGCTTTATTGCATTTGTCTTTCATTTATCCTTGCTTTGCTCTAATTTTGGTCATCCGCACACTTTTGTGGCGTTTAAATGCTCATTACCGCTTATTGGAATATATTTGATTATGTTAACCAGTGATAAGATGGAAGTCCACAGTCAGTTGAACAGCTTAGTTTGATCTTGAGATCACCAATCAGGTCTAATTGTCTATTGTGTTGAATCTACCAACATATCATTTGTGTCTAGCAGCCTCTAAGTCTACTTTCTCTGTGTCACCTTAGGAGTTGCCAGTTTTCTATCATTTTCCCCGTTTTATATTGCTTAGACTACGCAGACTTATACTTGAACTTTTGCATCTTTTCAAACCTTGAATTTTAAAATCCCTCTTGATTTGTTCCTGTGTACTATCATATTCCAAGGTATTGAATCAGTATCATAGACACAATCTACCTTATTTCAGCTAGTTACCCCTTCTCCCTCATTTTTCAATTTTTTTAATATTAACTTGCTGACATATTCTCCCCCTAAAATACTAAAATCATTTCGGATTTAATTATTTTTGGATTTTAATAAACAGCAAGGTAACATGAAGTTAAATGTAACAGACAAAAAAAAAAGATAACATAAGATAAAGTAAACTTTAACAACGAAACTACATCGGACTATACATTATTCTCATCAGGAATTACCTCACTTTTCTTTTTAACGCCGTTGACCTCTAGCAAGTAATGAAAACGTGGTTTATCAAAGGCTTTTGTATAGAGGTCAGCACGTTGAAAATCAGTATTAATTTTAACCACATCTATTAAGTTCTTTTCAAAACAGTCTCTTATGAAGTGGTATTTAATACCGATGTGTTTGGTCTTAGGATGTTGAACCGGGTTTTTGGTTACTGCAATTGCAGCAGAGTTATCAACAAAAATAGGAGTAGACGAGAATTTCAAACCTTAATCCCGCATTTGCTATTGAATCCAAATGATTTGGGAACAGCAACTTGCAGCAGCAACATATTCGGCTTCACAGGTTGACAATGCAACCGATGTCTGCTTCTTACACTGCCATGTACTAATCTTCTCCAAAAGAATTGACACCCTACTGATGTAGACTTGTAGTTCATTTTGCAGCCTCCATAGTCCGAGTCACTATACGCTGTGAGCTCAAAATCGTCATCATGAGGATACCACAACCCCAGGGTGGGTGTACCCTTTAGATAGCGAAAGATCCTTTTGACCCCGATTAGATGATTGACCTTAGGTTTAGCCTGATATCTGGAACATAAACATGTAGCATACATGATATCAGGTCTTGAGGCAGTGAGATACATGAGGGATCCAATCATTCCTCGGTACATAGTGGCATCTACAAGATCTCCACTCTCATCAGGTGCTATATCATGATTCGTAGCAAGTGGAGTCCCAGCAGCAGAAGCATTCTCCATGTCAAGCGACTGAGAATGTCTCCTACATACTTGGTCTGATGTAGAAAGATCCATTAGGTGTTTGATCCACCTGTAACCCGAGAAAGAACTTCATCTCCCCCATTGCACTCATCTCAAACTCTTTCTTCATCACTGCTTCAAACTCTTTGCATAACTCTTCGTTCTTTGACCCGAAGATTATGTCATCAACATAGATCTGTACAAGCTAGGTCACCATCCTTTTCTTTAATAAACAGTGTACAGTCAATGACTCCCCTGCGAAAGCCGTGTTTCACAAGATGAGTCGAGAGTTTCTCGTACCAAGCTCGAGGAGCTTGATGAAGCCCATATAAAGCTTTGTCGAGCTTGTAAACTCTATCCCGATGATAAGGGTCTTCAAATCCCTCGGGTTGACTGACATAGACTGTTTCCTTATTTCACCATGAAGGAATGCACTCTTCACATCTAATTGGTAGAATTTAATCTTCATGTACGAGGCATAGGCGAGGAAGATACGAATAGCTTCCATCCTTGCCACGGTGCAAACACTTCGTTATAGTCAATACCCTCGACTGGGCGAAAACCTTGAACCACCAGTGGCTTTGTTCCTTATAATGACTCCTTGGTCATCCTTCTTACATTTTAGTACCCATTTGGTGCCAATGACTTTAGCACCTTTAGTCTATCTACCAGTGTCCATACACCTAACTTCTTAAACTGCAGAAGTTCTTCTTGCATGGCACTCACCCACGCCTCATCATTTAGTGCTTCACTGACATATTTTGGCTCAACCTGCAAGACAAAACAGCGATAAGCACCATCATGTATGTAACCCTTCTCCATAACTGAGGCGTAATCAGCTGAGTATAGCTGATTTCGGGTTTGTACTCCTGATCGGACATCTCCAATAACATTGTCAAGGGGATGATAGACGTTTAGTCGTGATCCTAGAGTAGTCGGCACAGTCACCTCCGAGCCAAGATTGTGCACATTTTGGTCTGCATCTGAGGAGGTTGGAGTTTGAGGTTCCGAAGTCGAGGGTGCATCACTTGTGATGCTTGTGGACTTTCAGGAACTGGAACCTGTTCCTCCTGACCGTTCTGGTCATCTGCTTCAGTTTCATCTTCAGAGGAGGAGTCACTTTCATCGACTGCTCCTTCTGACTGAGTAGATGACTCTCCCTGTGTGCTGGATGGAGTTTAGTATATCATACATCATCCTAGTAGCTAAATCATCGTCCGAGGAGAGAGAGAGATGTTAAAGGATTTTAAGAATCCTCATAACGAAGAAGTATGCAGGTCCTTTGCCTGTAGGGGGTGTGGTATATATCTGAACGTCGACATTACACCACCACTTCTAACTCCTTGAGTTATTGTAAACTCGCTGTCGGTATGTTGTATCCTAGAAAAATTCCTTCAACTGCCTTCTCGCTGAATTTTCTTCTTGTGTCTTCTTCAGAAGTGTACACGGTGCGCCAAAAGGTTCAAGATACTCCAAATTCGGTTGCGTCTTTGAAGTAGCTCATAACATGTCTTTCGTGGCGCTTGACTATTAGGACTCTGTTCAGTGTATAGCAAGCATTTGCCACTGCCTCGTTCCAGAAGTGGATAGGTGTTTCGAGTCTGCCAGCATAGTCCGGGTTGTTCTATCAAGCTCCTGTTCTTTCTCTCAGCAAATCCATTCATCTGAGGTGTGTAGGCAGAGGTGAATTGATGCACAATTCCCTTTTCCTTGCAGTATGCCTCCATCCCTTGATTCTTGAATTCTGTCCGTTGTCTGAGTGTATTTGTCGAACTTTGAGCTTGTAGAGTGATTCCAGCGTGGTTACTAATTCTTGAATGTCTCCAAAGTTTCTGATTTTGATTTCAGAAACATTACCCAAGTGAACCTTGAGTAATCATCAGTGACCACATAACAGTATGCGTCGCCTGCAATGCTCCTTGTAGTAACTGGACCGAACAGATCATGTGAAGAAGCTCAAGAGGAAGTTCTATTGAATGAACTTTCTTTTCTTTATGAGACTTCTTTGTCTGTTTGCCCTTCTTTCAAGCTACACAAAAGTCAGGAAGTTGGAAGTTCTTGACATTCACTCCTCTAACTAAATCCTTCTGAATCAATGATTCATCTTCCTTTGACTAATGTGTCCCATTCTCCATGCCAGAGATGGAATCCTTCTCAGTAGCTTTAGATAAGAAACACTGAACCTCATGATCCGTTGTGGCAGTTGTTGACAGATCCAAGACATAAAGGTCTTTATATCTTGAAGCAGTCATCAGAACTTGGTCTTCTGGGATCTATATTCTTTCTTGAGCACGTAACACTTCTGATTATCGAAGACGACTTTAAATCCTTTATCATAGATTTGGGACACAGAAAGTAAGTTGTTCTGAAGTTGTTGAACGTAGTTCACTTTATCAAACATAACTTTCTGATTTCCCACTTCTCCCTGAGCTGTGATATAGCCTCCTTTGTTTCCTGCAAAGGAAACATGCCCTCCTTTTATTTGTTTGACGTTAGATAAAGGGCGCTATTCCTGTCATGTGCCTGGATGCTCCGCTGTCTATAATCCACGTGTTAGTGTCAGCACTATATCGAGCACCCTGCGCGTACAAAGTAAACAAATCAGTTTAGGTTAGGAACCCAAGCTTTGACTGTCTTGGTTTCCTCACTGAGGCCTCAACATCATAAACTCCACCCATTGCCCTTAGAAGGTAAGGGTAGCTCAGGGTCCTTCTTGTTATCAGTATCAGACACGAGGGTGGATTTTTCTTTCCATAAGCCAGATTTGTGCAGTGCCTGTTTATGAAAACAGTCGTCTGGCTTACAGGTTGGACTTTAGGGTAACTGCTCTTTTAGGGGAGTTAGAGAACTCCGCTTAGAAGACCTAGGTCTAGAGTCCAGAAGATCAATCTTCTTCCTAGGTGTCTGATAGAAATGACAGTCGGAAGCAATGTGTCCACATTCTCCATAGTTGTAGCATGACCTGCTGTCAACTTTATGAGTAGAATTTTCTTTGTGGAGAAGTGCGTGACACTCTAGTAACATCAATCACTTTAGTTTTTGACTCTTGGATGTGTGATGTTTTCTCTGGTATAACAAATTTTACTGATTTAAGGTTTTCTTGACTTGAAGCTTGTGTGAAAAGTAACGTTGAAGTCCTTTTAGGTTCTGATTTGACTCTATTGACCTTGACTGTAATTAACTTTTTCAAATTCATTTTCCAGGTTAACACATGGCAATTACCTTTTGCCTTTGAAGTGGCCTCCTTTTGTTTCTTACCAGATTCAGTAGATGAACATGAGGTGTCTGGATCAGTAACAAGAGGAGTGGTCACCACATGATCCTTGATGGGGTTATTATTTACTGGTCTAGACTTGGTGTTCATCAAGGTCTCAGGTGGTGGTGGAACCACTTTGTAGCCTAATCCCTCCCCGTTATTCCTTTCTCTTACTAAGTGTTGAACTATGTGTGAAGAACTAGTCCAACTATGCAGTTTCTGTTTAATGAATTAACTTCGACTTCTAAAACTGCTTTTTGTTTCTTAGTGTCTTCTAGGGAGTTAAGATAGTACCTAATGTCGTTTGCTTGGTTAAAAGCCACTACTTCGGTTCCCGAAGTTGTTTGGTCAATAGGTCTATCTTTTCTTTATAACAATGCTCATTTTGTTTTAGCACTCTATTTGCCTCAGTGCACAGACGTAAATCTTTTACTAAGTTATCATTATGGTCTAATAACCTAGCAAATTTGTCATCTATGCTCTTCCTAAACGTGTCACAATCAGAACAAGCATGGTTATTAAAAAGTCGGTAGTGGTACTTACCTGAGTTGGTCCAGAAGTATTAGCCATCAGTGCTGCATCAGATGATTCTGGTTCTGTCGACTCTGGCTTTTCAGTCTCTGAGGTGGAGACTTCCTCATTGGCTTGTAGCTGACCTCGGCTGCAGGTGTTTCTTCACTATGTGACATTGCAATTCAACTGCTATATCACCTTCACTCGCAGAATCATCGTCAATGTCCTCGACACTGGCAATGTTAGATTCTCCTGGTGAGACAAACCTGAAACTCCAATCCTGTCCTTCATCATCATGAGCAGTTAGTGCTTTAGGGTCCTTGTTTGATGAAGTAGAATTAGAGGGTTGCTTGTCCTGGCGAGTAAATGATGAGAACGGGTTCCCATTCCCCGTCTTCTTGGCTTGACACATTCTCGTTTGAAGTGCCCATTCTCACCACAGTTAAAGCAGGTCACTTTACTCTTGTTGAAGCCAAAGGTGGTGTCCTTAGTAGCAACCAAGTTCTATCCAGTCTTTTTCACAACTTTTTCGCCCTTCGAACAGCACTTGCTAAGGCCCCATTATATCCATTCTTTCGAGCTCCATCTCATCCACCTGCTCGTTCCTCATCTGCCAGATGGCAGTTTCCAATCTTCCCAGCAACGAGTCCATCATATGAATGAACACTGCTGCTAGGAGATCCATATGCTCTCGTGCTACTTCCACGGTCACATTACCGAAGTCTCGGTCTTCAGTTTAGTAGCGTTAGCTTCTGATCCAATATATGGGTACATGATGACCAGACGTGTCTGATCCAGAAGTAGAGGCATGTGAAGGACTGACGAGCTAGACACAAAAGCAGTCTGGAGAGGTGCTCCAGATGCCTTTGCTTGAGGTGTGGCGTTGTTTAAAGCTGGATTTTGTGTGTACGAAGACTTCAGAGCTCTATACTTCATCCTTAGTGCTTCTTCGCGCAACTTAAGAATGAAGTCATTTATATCCAGCTTTACAAGGATACCATTCTGTCTCAGGTTAGACACGAATGTAGCCCACTTATCCGGCAACCGTCTACGAAGTTGCTTACTTTTTCTTCCATGGTAGTAACCACTCCATGGGTATGCAATTCGCTCATCAAGTGGTAGAATCTATCTATGACGTCGTCCAAGCTTTCATTACCAATTGAAGAGAAGTTATCGAATTCCTTCTTTAACACCTTTGCTTTGATTGCCTTCAATGATGCATTACCATCATATCTCTTCTCTAGCGCATCCCCAGTTTTCTTGGATTGCTTTTTCTCAGAATACTGGGTGAATATTTCTTTGGAAACTCATCTAAAGTCAAGAGCTTTGGTGGTTTATTGTGATTCCCCACCTCACTCTCAAGCAGCAACAGATTCTGTATCCTTGAGTCTTTCCCAGCAGTAAAGGCTGACATCTGATCTTCCATGATGAACAAACTTATAATCTAATCAAACAAACTTTTACTAATGCGACTGAAGGATGCGACTGAGCTAATCGTGCGTATAAGCTCTGCGATTGGTTCAATCGTGCGAATGAACTGGGCGATTGGTTCAGTCGTGCGAATGAATCTGGTACGTATGAGCTATGCGAACGAATGATTCAATCGGCCGAATGAAGGTGCGACTAGGTCCAATCGTTGCGTATGAGTAGTACGAATGGAGTCCAGTCGTACGAATGAGTCAGTCGTGCGATTGAAGCCGCTGGTTTGCGAAAATTTCTAGGTTTGACGGTTTTCAGCCGTAAAAACTCGAAATTTTACCGTTCTGATTGCCTGAGTCCGTAGAACCCAAACTTCGATGAGCAGGGAACTTCCAAGATCACTTTTGATGCCAAAGATTGCGTTTTTAGTGTAAAACACAAACTTTATGCAAACTTGATTGAATCAACACGTAATAAGCCAATAGCTCTGATACCACTTGTTAGGACCTGGTATTCGACTGAAATACCTAGAGATCACGTGTATACCAGATCAAATAGTGCGGAATCCTATTGATTGGCGATCCAATCAGTGAGAACACACGAAGAATCAATCAAGGATTGAAACTAACGTTAGAAATCGATAAGGAATCGATCTAATGTGTTCTATGAACTTGGAGAACGATTTGGAAGGTTTCTGGACGGCTAGGGTTCGTATGGAATTGAACTTGATCGAATCTCACTGTTTTTCACGAATTGAGTTGTATTTATAGGTTGGCACTATTCAATCGTGCGACTGAACCATTAGTTTGGTTCAGTCGTGCGATTGAACCATGCGGTTGGTTCATTCGTGCGACTGAGTGTTCAGTCGTGCGATTGAGCCAATCTTATGCTACAGTCGTACGACTGATCCAGTCTCCTGGTTCGGTCGTGTGACTGAGTCAATCGTATGAGGTTCTTCATGCTTATGGTTCATTCGCATGAGCCATTCGCATGGGAACTTCATTAAGTTAAGTTTGAATGTTTTAGTTAATTAATATAATATATATGTAATCATTCAAGTAATCATACACTCAATCAATTCATTTACGACTCATTAACGAACTATTAAACATTATAACCAACAGACTATCAACATCAGTTCATTAATCATACCAAACAAGATCTATTACATCACATATCACGATCTAGGGACATACATGTATCAACACACACCATACCGATCCCTCAGCAGGCCTTATGGGAGGTGCGGTTGTCGATAGGACCGCAGAGCCCCATTACATGAGGAGCTCTATCTTCTGTCATGCCATTAGATCACAGAGGAGGATATCCGGATAGTATTAGAGTTTGGAGATGATGCAGACTGTCCAATCCGCTTGCACCCACTGACAGTGCGTGGTTGCTTTCTACGAGCCAAGTACTCGGGGGACATCACCGTAGGTATGCTCAACAAGAGCAACCTGTGCCCCCAATTCCAATACTTGGCACATGTACTAGTTAAGTGCATTGCCTCCTGCAAAAGAGGCTTCGATGAGCTCTCGGACGAGATATAGAATGCCTACGTGGCATTGGTGCTAAACATCGAGGCTAAGGGGAATGGGGGATTCTATATGTATCCTCGCTTCATGCAGATGATCATTCATCAGAACCTCCCTAAGCTACCTAAGAAGAAGGCGGACACTGTAGAACTTGAGGTGATGGATGACACCACATTGGGCCGAATGAAGTTATATAGGGGGAAGCGGGTTAAGCCCTCTGTGAGGAGATTGTTCGGGCACCTAGCCAAGGAGGATTACGTGGGGCCCGCCCGGAGAAAGTGGAGCCACAAGGACAGTGATTCTAATACAGAGTAGATACTTCTCCCACCCGATGACTCAGGGGATGATGACAGTGGCGATGGTGGTGACACAGGCCCCTCCATCTATGGCCACCACTACTGATGTCACACCTCCATCACCTACTCATGGGGATGCTGACATAGCTGGTTTCCATCAGGATTTCTGGCCTGATGAGGAGAAGAGAGTGATGAAGAGCCGTTGACCAGAACAGTGGGTAGCAGGGTGGTGCCACCGGACATGGGATAGAGGCAGTTGGAGGATGCCAAGCTGCGTCTGGGGAGACTACTAAAGATCATACTTATACCCCAGACCAGCTCAGCATCCCAGGGGGAGCATCCTCGTCAAGGGGTTCGAGGAAGAAGAGGATGGCTCAGCCTCATGGGATAAAGCCGAAAAGACGAAGGTTCACGTTGATTCCTACCTCCACCACTACTGCCACCATATCTACCACCACCACTCACCCACCCAATACCATAGCTACCACCACCACTACCACCACCTCACCCACCATCACTACCATAACCACTCCGCGACCTATCTACACTACGTCCACTGCCACTACAGCCTACCCATCACTAGCCACACATATGCCACCACTCATACTCACTACAGCCATCACCACTACCACCAGCCACCAACCCGGACCATCATCCCACCAGCCATTTACTACAGGATCATCCCTAACTTCTGTAGGGGTAGAGTATCAGTTGGCAACACTAAATAGGATGGTGCTGAAACTATGGCTGCCGATTAGGAAAGAGCTGCACAGATCAGACAGCTTGTGGAGCAAAACGCTGCACAAGCAAAACAGATTGCTCAACACGCCCAGCTAATCGAGGATCAGGCTCAGCAGATGGTTGGAGGTTGCCAATAACACCATCATGCTCAAACTCAAAGGCACAAAGGATGACCTCTGAAGATACAATAGGGTGATGATGATGATAGTGATCATGATGATGATGGTGATGATGAACAGGATGATGAAGAGGATGAGACCAATGGAGGAGATGATGAGGATGCAGGAGATAATGAAGAAGGTAGGGATGCATCTGCATCGGGTTCCACAAAAGCAAGAGAGAGGCAGACAAGAAAAGTCAAGATCAGGGTGCCTTAACATCAGCACCGACTGTAGAAGAGCATTTGATTCAGGTCAAACGTAATGATTAGATATTTATGTTAATTTAAATCATGCGTAATTGAATCATGTATTAAACTTGTGTTTATAATGTTTATATTTATTTAATGTTTACTGTCTTGATTATTGACTAATGGTTGATGTGTTTATATGTTTAAATCAAGCAGGTCATTCATCTCAACAAGATGAGTACGATGTTGCTCCCCTTCATCAGATAAACTCTCAACTCATAATTGTTGCACATTGAAAGGATCGTACATGCCAACTCAATGGGTGATTTTATGATTGCTCTGTTGGAATCCCTTAAGTCCAAGAAGAAATGCAGATGAAAATCTTGCTAAGAAAAAGAACGCGTTGTCTTCCGTATTTGTCAATACGGAAGACATAATGCAATTACGGACAAGTATTTGCTCTTCCGCATTGACAAATGCGGAAGACTAAAAGTTAATGCGGACAAGACTTTGCTCATCCGCATTAGACAAATGCGGATGACCGAACAAATGCACATAAGTATTTGTTCATCCGCATTAACCAATGCTGATGACCAACATACTAATGCGGATGATCAAGTGATGAAATGCTGATCAAGTTAACTCATCCGCATTTGTTAATGCGGATGAACAAGGAAAGATGCGGATGAAGACTTAGGCTAGTTCTGATGTAATAGGTTAGGGGTAGTTTAGTCATTTTGTAAAAGGCATCTTGTCTGCCTATAAATAGACTAGATACCTCGTACATGATGTGACGGCTGATAGATAGAGAATTTTTGTTGTAATTATTCTTTGTAATTTATCAAGTTTCATATATACAATACAAAAGCATTTATGAGTAGTTTTCTTGCATTGAATGTTCTTTGATTGTTTGTTTCCGCCATTCAATCACTGACTTTATTACCATATTCGATTCACAGTAAGAATCTCACTCTTACTCAACTCCAGTCAATTGGTATGAGAGCTTTGGCTCTTGATTCTTTTTTAGATCTGCGCAAGACTGAATAGAATTCGATTGATCTGGTAATCGAGTTGCTAGTAGGGTATATCATGTTCTCTACTTAGTAAACAATAGAAAATACTCTTGTCAACACATACTCAAAAAAATACTCACAACAGCAAGAAACTCAATACAATCATAGATCTGGTTCTGAAATCCGTTTGAACAGTTTGGACTAGTTGGACTAATCAATCCTAAAAAATCATCTAAATCTATATTATACCAGTTAAACACATAGTTAAAATGGATTCTAACAGTTACTCAGAACATGGTCATACACCTAAACCTCATATACTTAAACATAAATTGAGTTTAAACAATGGAAAATGAGGTTTAAGAATTACATCACAGGTGTAGATCCTGATTTCTAGATCTCAATATGCAACGGGCCACACATCCCTTCTGTCTGCCGATCAAGCAGCAATATATAGAACTGCAAGAATACCCATTGAAGATCTGACCTTAGATGATGAAGACTAAAAGAAAATCAAGATTGACCTCAAAGCTTACTCCATTATAACTCAAGCACTCAAGATGGATGTGTTGAAAAGACTAGAGACGTATTGTACTGCAAAAGCTGTGTGGGATGCATTGAAGATCATGTGTGAATGAAGCACTGAGGTGGCTGAAATGAACAAGGCTAAACTTGTTAATTAGTAAGAAACATTCCACCACACCAAGGGAGAATCAATATCTAAACAACTACATAGGTTTGTACAGTTAGTAAATGATTTGGAAATCATGGGAGTTACCTACAACATTAAAGAATTAATAAAAAGATGCTTCACAATCTCCCTGAAAGTTGGAAACAGAATGTGACCATGCTGAAAAATACTCTTGATCTTGAAAGTACTACTTTAGACATCATGATAGCCAAAATTGAAGCTTTAGAACTTGATGAAAGAAGCAGAAATCTTCATGGACCAAGAGTGATTGAGGCTTACAAATTTCCATCAGAATCTTATTGTATGGAAAATGCCTTCATCACTGAAAAGGATGAATTTATCTCAACAAGAGATCAAATGAACAACACTGGGTTTATTGCAACTCCACCAATCAATCATCCTTCAACCTCATCTCAAACACGTAGGGTCACTACTGCTCCTTAAATTTCTAGAGTCACTGCTGCTCCTCAAACCACTCCTGAAGACTCAAGATCAGAATAACAAAACGCAACTTACAATGCATTTGTTGCAAGTTTTAAAGTCTACTTGGGAGGAAGACTCACTTTTGCTTATTTAATTCATGAAGATGTAGAGGAAATGGATCCAGATGATGTGGAAGAAATGGATCTACAATGGCAAATGGCCATGAGTGCCATGAGAGCCAAGAAAGTCTTTAGAAAAGGAAGAAATCTGAACCTAAATGAAAATACAAAACTTGGATATGATAAATCCAAGGTGAAATGCTTCAAGTCTAGTATGGCTAGCCACTTCTTAACAGGGTGCATTGCTACCAAGAGAAACAACTATCAAAGGAACTCTCCAGGCCAATCATCCTTACAGCCTAACTCGAGCTTTCACTCAAACAATCAATACCTACAGTATCATCAACACCAATCATATCAGAATCCACCCCAACTGACAAATCAAGCCCATGGAAGCAGTTAGTCATCTGCCAGTGCTCTCGTGATAAGCAAGATGGAGTATGTGACTGGAGTGTGTATGTAGAGGAAGTCAAGCCTAAGTTTCAAAATCATGCTCTTAGGGCTCACATCAATGATGGACCATCTCCAATTGCAAAGATACACGGAGCATAATCATAAATTGGCTGATAAAATCAATGTGTAAAAGGTAAAGTCACAGATGATGAAGAGAGAAATAAAAAACTTTCAAATCAAAATTAAATCTCTCATCTTTGACTTAGAAAAATTGCATAGTGAGAAGTACACTCTTGCAGTTGAGAATGAGCTACTTACTGAAAAGTTAGCTCAATCTAAAGCTCAACAATCTATGACTGAAGTGAAACTTGAAAAGTTTCAAATGTCTTCAGTCAAGCTGCAAAAGATGCTTGATTCTCAAAAGGATCCAAAGGACATGTCAGGGATTGGGTATAATTCATGTCCTCCACCATACAATGACAACTACACTGTCATGCGTGAATCTGTCCCACTCACTGAAGCAATTGAAACTAAAACTATCGAACCTAAATCTGTGGTAAAACAGGTGACCAATCCTCAAAACAAACCCGATGTTTATATTGAACCAAATTAGGATAATTCAAGTTAGGTCACCCAATCAATATCAAAGAGTGTTCAGACAAGACAGTTAGTGTCATGAAACCATCAAGCCCTATAAAAGCAATTGTCTATTTTATAAAATTCATACCATCTGTTTTACAAGGTAACAAGAAATATATGAAGACACTGAAACCCACTACTGAGAGTAGTTCTGATAATGAGATTATATCTCCAAAATATTCAAGCATATCAGAAAAGGTTTCCCCGCAAAAGAAACAAATAGTAACACTGAGTTCAACACATAAAACATCATCAGACCCTCAGTCTTCAAGATTAAGGTAGGGAGTTGGGTTTGATATCTGCAACAAGGAACATGTTGACCAGCTCGAGAAAGAAGTAAGAAATAGGTTGAAGAACAGAAATAGCCCAGACAATTAAACAAAGATAGTGTTGTCAAGCAACTACTAAAAGGACTGATTCTGATTCATCACTTAAAGAAAAGAAAGTGATTCATCAAAATAAAATATCAGTTGAGTCACACAAGGAAAAATCTGATTCAGAAAACAAACAAATATATTATGACATTTGTGAAATGTTCAATCACATGACAGATAAATGCTCTTTAATCAATATTGCTCTATCTGTGATATGAACAATCACTCCACCAGAAACTGCTATTTCAAAAAGTATTGTTCAATTTGTGATATGAACAATCACTCCACCAAAAACTGCTATTTCAATCACAATACATCTGATTGTTACTTCAAACAGAAGTGTTTGAGAATTTCCCAACACAAGCCCATCTCAAAAACATCCACTGTGATACATTCTGTTAGACCTCATTTGCACAATACTCAATATAGGAGACCTAGATCAACAAATGAAAGAAATAATTTGATGGAATTGAGGAAGGGTCAAAGAAATCATCTCACAATGAAACACAAACTTGACCTTCCAAAACAAATACCTACCTTTGATAATGAAAAACGGGCTAAATTTCTAAAAAGAAAGAGAGAAAAACAATTTCATTACACATCTGAATCCTCAGTAGATGTTGGTGAGATGTCTCAACCCATTCATTACATAAAATCTCCCAGGACACCTCCATCTAAACCACAATTCAAAGGGAAATACCAGGACATCACCACATTGAATAGGAACGGGAAATCCAAGACCATCATGGCTTGGGTTCCTTATTCTAATTAATTCTTTTTGCTTGCAGGTTTATCCACACAGGTCTAATAGCCTATGGTACGTAGACAGTGGATGCTCCCAACACATGACTGGAGATCGTTCCCTCCTTCATGACTTCAAGCACATACAAAGAACCACTGTGGCATTTGGTGGAGATTCAGAAGGTGGTAGAATTACAGGAGAAGGATCTGTGACAAACAGGATGCTGAGCTTTGACAGAGTGAACTACTGTGAACAACTGAATTTCAATATGCTAATCGTGTCTCAGATCTGTGACAAGAAATATTCCATTCATTTTATAGACACTCATTGTTACATTCTGAAACCTGGATTTTAGATCTCAAAAGAATGGGTTGTCTTAATGACACTAAGGAAGATAATACATATGTCTTAAACCTGTGTTCTGCATCACCTAAAGAAGAAACATGTCTTTTGTCTAAAGCATCATTTGATGAGTCATAGCTTTGGCATAGACGTTTGGGGCACACAAACTTTAAAAATATGAACAAGTTAGTCAAAGGACACCATGTCATTGGTTTTCCTCAAAAAGAATTTAATATTATTGATCAATGTTCAGCGTGCCTGAAAGGAAAACAACATCAATCGCCTCACAAAACCAAGCTTGTGAACACCAACAATACTCCATTGAAGCTACTTCACAAGGATCTATTTGGACCAACTCATGTAATGAGTATGGGAAAGAAACAGTATTGTTTAGTGATCATTGATGACTTTTCACGATTCACATGGGTGTTCTTCCTACTTCATAAAAATGAGGCATCCCAAATCATACAAGATTTTGTCACTAAAATTGAAAATCAACTTCATCTTATGGTCAAAGTAATAAGAAGTGATAATGGTACTGAGTTCAAAAATGAAAGTACGAGGTTCTTTTGTACAACCAAAGGCATTGCTCATCAATTTAGTGCAGCTAGAACTCCATAACAAAATGGGGTAGCTGAAAGGCAAAACAGAACACTGATTGAAACAGCAAGAATGATGATAGCTGATGCTAAACTGCCAATCACCTTCTGGGCAGAAGCATTAACACTTTGTGCTATGTACAAAATCGAACTCTAATTGTTAAAGAAAGTAACATGACACCTTATGAACTAATCTTTCATAGGAAACCATTTATTGGATTCCTTAAATCATTTGGTTGTCCTGTCTTAATATTAAACATCTGAGACCATTTAGGAAAATTTTCATCCAAGTCTGATCAAGGATTCTTTATAGGTTATTCTTCTGTCTCAAAGGCTTATAGAGTGTTCTATACTAGATTGAACATTATTGATGAATCTACAAATGTTCAATTCAAGGAACATTTGTTTCCCAAATCTACAAATAATCCTGACTAGTTGTTTTCCATATCTACAAATAGTCCTAAACATTATTGATATTGACACATTTACAAAATCATTTGACTAATTTCACTTGTCTGATGCAGGAAATATACATTCAAGTGATACTTCATCAGCTGTAGAAAGAAGAGATAATTATCCATTGATTCCACCTACATTTGATGAACACATGAATGAAGATGTTCCTCTTAAAGCTGATCCCATCAAACAACTATTAGAAAACCTTAGTGTTTCTTCTAAAGGATGTCCTAGCCTCGTACCATCTCACTCAGATGACTTGTCAAATAAGATCAGAAATAAAAAACAGGCTTCTCCTCTAGTTGAAACACAAGGTACATCAAATGATGCAAGCAATCTCAGTGCTGCTGAAGATGTAGCAATAACTGAAACAAAAGTTGACAATCTTCATAATTCAATAGTAGTACTAGATGAATGTGGCTCTGACCATAACGAACTGAATGTCTCCAATCTTGATGTAACTTCACTTCAATCTCACTTCACTTCACTTCAATAACAATCTTGTCTCGACCATGACTTCACTTCAATGATTGATCTTCCCAAATGCTTTGATATGAATCTTATCATAGCTTCCAGCCTTTCCCTTTCTTTCTCACTACAACTTGCCGATCTATGCTCAATCTCTTGAATCTCTAGCCTTCTAATTTCAGAGTCAAGTTTGGCTGTGTCAAAACCTTGTATGAAGAGTTGATCAATGATCTTATCCACAGATCTACTATGTTGCTCATCAGCTTCTTTGATCAGTTCTTCTAACTTTTTCTCATCTTCAGTCTGTTCAGCACTCTTCTTTCTCTTGTATGTGATCATCTCCTTTTCTTTCTTCTCTTTTTCTTCTTCCTGTTCAACTCTCTTTCTTTTGTCTGCTTTCACTGACTTAGACTCCCCCTTTTTGGTTGCATTGGGTTCAGGGGTTTGAATGTTAGATAGTCTCTTAGAAACAACATCATCAACACAGGTTTGAAAATTTAAGGAAAGCCTCTCATCAATGGCTTGATGCACAATGTTAGTGATGATGGAAGTGATGAGAGGTAAGGAGGTTTGAAAGGCAACAACCATTTGCTCAAAGGGGTTCTGTCCCCGAGAAATGGTGCTTGAATCATAGGCTGGTGGCACACTTGTTGGGAGTGGCTCAGTGTTTGGGAGACCTTCAAAAGAAGCTGCCATCTGTGGATGAATTTGGGCAGATGGACTTGATTCTTGTGACAATTTGGTAAGCAGTTCTTGTAGTCTGCATACCTCAGCCTCAGGAATGGTGTTGTGGGCTAGAACATCAAAGAAAAAGCCCAGGTCATCATCAGTCTTTGCTGAATCATCTGACCTCCTCATTAAATCAGGATGAACATGTGCTGAGTGTATATCAGTATTCACATGTGCCCCTATTTCTTCGAACTGGGGACTTCCTGCCTCAGGATTATGTCCTTCACTGGCAATTGCCTCTAGTGAGGTCTTAGAGATGATACCACCTTCATCCTGTTCATGTGCTAAAACAGGATAAGAGGCAGCCTCACCAGATATTCGAATCTCCTCGTCTACACAGGGAGATTGAACTCTGTAATCCCTGTGCTGTGGGTTATCAGCCACATTATAATCCTCTCCCTCAACTGTTGAGGTTTTCTTAGTGGTAATAGGTTTTTGGGGAGGGGTAGGGGAATGTAGTTGAGTTAGCACTTGTGCAATAACCACAGTTGGGCTTATAGGGGTGGGTTCAGTGGGAGATAAGTGTGAAGAAGATTGCACTTGGGGTGAATGGTGCTCTTCAATGGAAATCTTCTCATGTGAGAGAGATTCCAGTAATGTGGTTTCCCTATTTTTGTTTGCATCCGGATCCTATTGAGAGGATACATGAGCGGTTTCAGCTGGTAGAGTCTTGGAAACTATAGGGGGATTACTACCAGTAGTTTCATCCTGCCTTTGTGTTGTAGGGGCATCATCAGGGGACTCAACTCCCTGAGTAGCCTTTTTGGTTTGTTTGGATTGTGGTTTGGAAGGGACTTTGGATCTGGAGGATGAGGCTGTGGGTCCCCTCTGCTTGGGTTTTAGCATTTGACAGCCTCTTTGAGTTGTGGGCCAGAGTGTGCCGGGAGTATACCTCAGGCAAAACTACCACAGCAGGGACTCCAAGGCCAACAGGGCCATCAAATTTTAATTTATTGATGATTATAGCCATAAGAAACCTTGGATATAATATCCATTTGTTAGCCACAAGTTTCATTTCCAGATCTTTTAATTCCAAAAATATAACTTCAGAAAAATTTAAGCATTGGCGTTCAAGGATAGAATACAATACCTGCTGCCACCTCGATGAAATTTGATCCCATGAAGAGGATTTGGGGGCAAGGCAGACATTGATCATATGAAAGATTAGGCGTTTAGCATCGTGGAAGTGCTTCTTCATAATGGTGGTAGCACTTACGTTGCCCTCATACCCATGGTTGATGAATGATAGATCAGTGGCGCTCTTCAGGTATTTGGTGACAAAGGTGGCATCATTCAGATCTAAGGTTTGGCGAATGATAACAGGAGTGATGACCACCTTCTTCTGGTTTACAAACGACTGGAGAGTGATCGCGACATCATTCTCACCAGTATGGATAGTGACATTTGTCCAGAATTGGCGAAGGGTTTCGGGATAGATGGTTGGATTCAGAAGAAAAGCAATTTGATACGGGGAATCAACCACCAGATCAATGGCAGCATCAAACTTAGTCCAAAAGGCCTTTCCTTTCCCCTTTCCTTTGATGTGCCCCTTTCCTTTTGCAACATTTGCCTTGGGATCGGGAGTGGCCTATTATTATTGCCTTCCTCATTGATCGAGAGAACAGCTAGAACCTTTCTACCCATCTCTGCCTCAGTTTTTTGAGCATTGAGTGAAGCTCACCAATGCTCTTGTCCCACCCGTTCATATTGTAAATCATCATGAACGTCTCACACCTATTAGTTAAGCCATTTAGGATCAAATCCGTAGCCAAGTCCTTTGAGATGATACAATTAAGCCGCTCGAGGCGATCAACATGGCTTTTTTATCTTAAGAACATAAGATGATACCGATTGGGTTTCTTCCATATGACACGCATGAAGTGCTCGAACCATTCCAAAGCGCTCTACCCTAGCTTGTTGAAGGAACATTTCCTCAACTGGGTAATTATGTCATATGCCCCAAGTTGCTCCAAGTCCTTTTGGAGTCCGGGAAACACAGTTCCCAACATGAGGCAGGAACCCTACATGGGATCCTTAGTATATTGAAGCCAATCGTCATAGGCCTCAACATCCTCAGGGTCGGGTTGGTCAGGAATATGATCGTCGAGGACATAGGACCTTTTCTTTTGCTTGAGAACAATTCTCATGTTTCGACACCAGTCCATATAGTTATTATGGTTAAGACGATCCCATTCAAAGATGGTTCTCAGTGAGAGGTTAGGGATGGTCGGGGTGGTAGCATTATGGTGTGCGACCATTTCTACAAAATTATAAAGTTCATTTTAGTATTTCTGAAAAATTGCATTTTAATTATTAATACCCTTTACACGTCTCATAGACAATTAATAATTAAAATCTAGAATCCAACGTTACATTTAAATGATGGTTAGGTGACCTTTATCCCACAAGTATTTAAATTAACAAGGTAGTCAACATTTGACAATTGTGACCTATTGCAACTTCTAGCTTTATAGGATCGGTTAAACATCTTATGTTTAGTCGGCATGTAAATCCCATCAACACCATTGTACCCCATGCTTCGGTGACCCTATGCACATGGTTTCCAATTCAAGTCGTCCTACTTACACACACGTGTGAGTTTACACATACAAGTGGTTAGGTGACCTTTATCCCACAAGTATGTTAAGCCCACCTCAAACACACAAGTTCCCTAAAAGTGGTTAGGTGACCTTTATCCCACAAGTAGTTCTCAAGTGATTCGAGCGTCGTGTAAAAGGATGGCGTTTAACTTGTTTCCAAAGGGATTTAAGTTTCCATTAATTCTAGTTATGAAAACTCTATATACCATGTATTTGCATGCTTTCAAATACATGGTACCCTATGGTTCTCTTTTAATAAAACCTATTTTATTTTGAAATCATTAATCCTTTTAATAACCTTTTATTAGTCACTTAATGTTTAGGAACCAAAAAATCAGCTTGTTGTGATAATTTATTTAGATTGTTAAGCATAGCCATATATCAAACAATCAACATAAAATGAATAATCAGACAAGCATATATCAAACAACCACATGTGCATAACCATAGCCACTATATTGACAACACTTGTTTGCCATCACAAGTGTTGTCATTTGGTCTTTCCTAAGGGTTGAACACAACATAAAAGATGAGATCTCCAAAGACCCCCACTTGAACTTGCATCCAAATGCTTCAAGTCCTTCTCTTGTGTCTTCCTTTTGTGCTTCCATCTTGTGCATCTTCTTTTACAAAATTTATATCCTAATACAAATTTTCTAATAAAAGAAAACATACTCAATCTATCTTTTACATCACAAATGAATGAATAATAAATTACATCCAAATACAACACAAAGGAACATTATTACAACCCATAAGAATGAATACAACCAACACAAAACATCCATTCAAAAACAAATCAACACAAGGTCAAGGCTAGGTTATGCACCAATATGAATCATCATATACAACATTCAAGAACCAAATAAACCCCCATATGACCCTAAATTTTTAGCCAACATAAACCATGAATTTAGGGTCTTTTGTCCAAACAAAAATATAATCAACTACTTGATATCTTACTTTCAATGTTTAATCACTAGCATGTTAGATATAACATTGAAAGATTGGGGATTTATAACATCACCAAAAAACAACCCCTTTAAGGTTGTTAAAGCCTCATAAAACCAATATACAAGAATACATGAAACTAGTCATCCACATATCCGGCTCTAGATGCCAATGTTGGGTTTGTTGGACCAAATCTAGTTTAACCATTTAAACTTGAAAATGCACCGGATTAACACCTAATATTATCATTTGTAATCTGTAAATAAGGTTCATTTCGTAACAACAACAAACCCAAGAACATAAGGATCTTATATATGTGTTTGAACTAGCTATCACCAATAAATAACAACACAAATAAGCCATACATACTACCTTCCAAAGGCTGCTGAAAAACAAGATATAGATGAGGAGAATGATGATCTTGAACAGCCAAAACAAAAAGAAGAGGTTTCCTCAAGCTTCCATACCCACAAGCATCAAGCATACACCATTCTTGCTAGGATTTGAGCACCAAATCGGATCAAGAAGGCTGCTGGAACCTTGTTCCAGCCGTGAACAATCAACAAAGCTGCTAGAGCTTTGTTCCAGCCATGATATCTTTCTTCCAAAAGAAGAGTGATGTTCTTGTGATCCTTTTGCATATGAGAGAGTGAGAGAGATCTGAATGGAGAGTGTGTGTCTTCAAGCAAAGAAAAAGATTCAAAACATAAGGCCAAAAGAACCCCTTAAAGGGGCGGCCGAACCTTTTTGTGTTTTGGGGTTTTCCCCCCAAAACCTTTTAATCTTTGTTAAACTAATGTTTTCAATAAGTTATGTAATTACCCCTTTAATTATATAACTTATACACACACTCCTATTATTTGATGTTATTTAACCAACTTAAACAACATTGCAAATAATATTCATGAACAAATTATCCATATAAGTTGTTCAATCTCATATGCAACTTATTTAGAAAACCCATTTTCTAAATTGGTGTATTTATTTGATTCTATGATCATATCATCAATTAAATAATATTTGATGTTTGCTAAGCTTGTTATTGGGTATGACCCGACTTGGATTATGACGTACTAACCACGTCAATGTTCTATGTGTCTTGGGCATAAAGAATCCAACACTATGTTCCGAATCCTGCACTTTACAATTCAGCTCCAACTCCAGCTGCTTCAGGCACACCACTACAAAGGGCATTTGTATCTAGCTCTCCTGCTCTTTCTCAAAGTGGTACATCAGCAACCGTAACATCAAGGTCATCCGGAACCCAATACATAGTTCCTGAGGCAAATACTACCAAGTTGAATACCGAGAATCTTAGAAATGTCACCATGGAAGTTGCTAAAGAGCACTTGGACCTTCTAGCTGCTGTGTTCAATCTTATTATGGATTAGTTGCTCGTAAGATTGGAAAGTGTCATCTTGCTCATGAGGACTACAAGCAACTTGATGAAACTGAGCTGGAACGTATGCATATTATGTGGGCTTGGCTAGTGCCGTTAGAAGAGCCAAAAAGTTTGTTAAGAGGACAGGACAAAATTTGTTTGCCACTAAAGATACGACTTTTGGATTTGACAAAACCAAAGTCATGTGCTTCAATTGTTGTGAAAAAGGGCAATTCAAATGTGAGTGCGTAAAGCCAAAGAAGACTGGAAATGGAAATCCTTTTCCTACATTCAACCGAAAAGACAAGGATAAGATTGGAGATTCATCATGAAGTCAAGAGTCTAAGGCTTTGGTTGCTCAAGGTGATAAAGGACAAGACTGGTCCTTTACATTTATTTCCCCGGGCGAATCAAACATTGCTTTAGTTGTACATTGGATGATGGATCTGCAAGTGAAGGAGACATCATAGCTGAGCATTTACTTTCAGATATCAAAGAAGCTATGAATGTTGTTCATCATTTGGTTGTAGAAGAGCTAAGTGCTACAAATTCAGAATCTCCTATCATCAAAAATATTCTTACTCTGCTTTGATGGCTGATTCGTCTAGTTCTACAAAGGTATGTTCTAAAGATGAATTATTTGAAAAACATGTTGGATCTTGTATGCCCAAGACACATACAAGATTTATGTGGTTAGTACGTTATGATCCAAGTCGGGTAATACCGAATAACAAGCTATACAAACACCAATAAATATTTACTTGTTGATGAGATCATACAAATAAATATTGACACCAATTTAGAAAATGGGTTTTCTAAAATGTTGCTTTTGTAATAGAACAACATTATATGGATAATTATTTCATCGGAAATTATTTGTTTCATTATTTAAGTTGGTTAAATAACAACAAATAAAAGTGTGTAAATATTATAAAATGAAAATAGGTTTTAATTTTATAAACAAATGGTATAAAGAGTGCAATTTTATAAAAGATTACAAAATGGGGGAACCCTTTTTATATCTCTATTTTCGGCCACCCAATGTGGGCTTTGAGGAGCCTTTTGTCTTGGATACTACAAGACTTTAACCACACTTGCACTCTTCAATCAATACACACACTCTCTCACACACACAAGAAAAGAACTCTCTCTAAACTTTGCGGAAAATTTCGAATTTCTTGGCTGGACTTATAGGAGTTTCTTGGCTGATTTTTGGATTGTTCAAGGAGTTGGGTCTTGGTGTTGTGCTCCCTAACTAGCTAGGTGTTTGGAAGAGCTTGTGGGTACAAACTTGAGGCTTCCTCTCTTGAGGGTTGGACATTCAAGAGCATCATCTTCTTCATCTCATCCGTACTTCAACATCTTGTTCGTGAAAGGTAGTTTCAAGAACACCCTATGGTTGTGTTTTTGTTTTGATAGCATGTCTTGAAGCCATGAACATTGAGATGCAATCCATGTATGAAAATCAAGTACGGGACTTGCTTGACCCACCTCTTAACTCCAAGATAATTGGAAGTAAGTGGGTTTTCAAGAAGAAAATCGATATGTATGGAAACTTGGGTATTTATAAAGCTACACTTGTAACAAAAGGTTTCACTCAAACTCAAGGGGTTGATTATGATGAGACCTTCTCACCGGTTGCAATGCTAGAGTCTATTAGGATATTATTTGCGATAGCTGCTCATTATGATTATGAGATTTGGCAAATGGATGTCAAAACCACATTTCTAAATGGATATCTTGAGGAAGATGTCTATATGGTTTAGCCTGAAGGTTTTGTGGATCCAAAACATCCTAACAAAGTATGCAAGTTAAAGAAATCAATCTATGGATTGAAGCAAGCATCAACAAGTTAGAATCACTGTTTTGATGAAGAGATAATCAAATGCTCATCAAAAACGCTGATGAAGCATGTGTATATAAGAAAGCTAGTGGGAGCATCATCACTTTCTTAGTATTGTATGTCGATGACATTTTACTATTTGGAAATTACATTCCAACCTTGGAGGGTGTAATAGCCTAGCTTGGAAGTTGTTTCTCCATTAAGGATCTTGGTAAAGCCTCCTATATTTTGGGAATAACGATATATAGGGATAGATCAAGGCGGTTGATAGGTTTAAATCAAAGTGCATATATTGACAAGATCTTTAAAAGGTTCAAGATGGAAAAGTCTAAGAAAGGTACCATACCTATTCAAAAAGGAACGATATTGAGTAAGACTCAATGTCCAAGCTCAATGGATGACCATGAAAAAATGAAGGGAATCCCGTATGCGTCTTCTATAGGATCCATCACGTATGCAATGATTTGCACTACGCCAGACGTGTCATGCGCTTTGAGCATGGCAAGCCGATACCAACAAAATCGTGAAACAGTCATTGGAACTCGTAGTAAAGGGTTACATGGATGCGAGTTTCCAAACTGATCCAGATGATTCATGATCACAATCGGGGTACATTTTCATCTTGAATGGAGGAGCAATCTCTTGGAAGAGCTCTAAGCAAGATGTGGTGGCATTATCAACTACAGAGTCAGAATACATGATTGCTTCATTACCGGCTTAGAAAGTTGCATGGTTAAACAAATTCGTTGCTGGTCTAGGGGTAATTCCATCCATTCACGTGCCCCTACAAATTCTTTATGATAACCAGGGTGCGATTGCTCAAATCAAGGAACCCCGTGCACATCAAAAGTAGACACATTGAACGGAGATTCAACTTCATAATGGATGAAGTTGAAAAGGGAATGATATGTATACGCAAAGTTCACACCAATCAAAACATTGCGGATCCACTCACAAAGCTTCTTGAAATGGCAAAGCATGAAAGTCATACTTGTGCCATGGGACTTCAATATTACAATGACTAGATTTGATCTTTAAATTTGTGTTTAGATATTGTAACCCTTTAATACTTGAATGGATTACTTGGTTATAATGGTTCAACTAATATTCCTATTTTGCATGTTTAAAATTCATGAGTAAATTGTTTACTCAAAACATCTGTAGTTGTTCATACTTGTGGAACAAGTATGAACGTAAGACTATTATGAACTTGGATCGGTAGATATTCATATGAATGAATATAGAGCATGGGGTTGCTGCCAAAGTTCATAGATATTTGTAGGATAAAAATATCGGACTGACCCGCATCTCAAATATTACTTCATGGAATCTTCCTGATTGATCATAGGTAATTTTGAATAGGCGAATATCATTTGTATCCTCTGACCAGAGATACATATTGGGTCTTGATATTTAGCAAATGTTATACTTTGACTTAGTTCTTCGCTCTTATGAAACATGGCAGTACATAAGTTTAAGTTTAGGTATGATATAAGGTAATTGTGAGTGACGTGTGAAGTCAAGATGGGATGTGTCCCTCTTATTCACTGAGAGTAAGATGTCTAAGTCCTGATAAAGTTAAATCAATGGAGAATGATCCCTGTGTGTCTCTAGGATTTAACATGACATCTGTGATGAAAGGATAGATGATTGATACAACTAAAACATTTTGGGTAAGGTACCTGAAGGGGATGATGTTATTGAGGGGCACTTTGTCATACGTATTAAGGGTAGTAAACCATTGTTAGGCGGTATTTACTGCTTGCATCAATCTTCTATGAATCTTGTTCAAGTGGGAGATTGTTGAATCTTGTATGCCCAAGACACATACAAGATTGATGTGGTTAGTACGTTATGATCCAAGTCGTGTCATAACCAATAACAAACTAGACAAACACCAATAAATATTTATTTGTTGTTGAGATCAAACAAATAAATATTGACACCAATTTAGAAAATGGGTTTTCTAAAACGTTGCTTTTGTAATAGAACAACATTAGATGGATAATTTGTTGATGAGAAATTATTTGTTTCATTATTTAAGTTGGTTAAATAATAACAAATAAAAGTATGCTAATGTTA
Source organism: Flaveria trinervia (assembly GCA_025506515.1). Taxonomy (NCBI): domain Eukaryota; kingdom Viridiplantae; phylum Streptophyta; class Magnoliopsida; order Asterales; family Asteraceae; genus Flaveria; species Flaveria trinervia. The sequence goes on from CM046443.1 coordinate 59,795,834, forward strand.
TAAAATTAAAATTTGTTTTAATTTTATAACTAATGGTTTAAGAGTGCAATTTTATAAAAGATTACGAAATGGGGGGAACCCATTTTGAATCTCTGTTTTTTGGCCGCCCGTGTGGGTTTTGAGGAGCCTTTTGTCTTGGATACTACAAGACTTTAACCACACTTGCACTCTTCAATTAATACACACTCTCTCTCACATACAAGCAAAGAACTCTCTCTGAACTTGGCTGAAAATTTCGAATTTCTTGGCTGGACTTGAAGGAGTTTCTTGGCTGATTTTCGGATTATTCAAGAAGGAGTTTGGTCTTGGTGTTGTGCTCCCTAACTAGCTAGGTGTTTGGAAGAGCTTGTGGGTATACAAACTTGAGGCTTCCTTTATTAGGGGCTGGACATTCAAGAGCATCATCATCTTCATCTCATCCGTACTTCAACATCTTGTTCTTGAAAATGTTCTTTTGTTTTGATAGCATGTGTTTTCACATATATTAATGATCCTTGTTCTTGGGTTTTGTTTTTGGTTATAATGCTTATTATTTTCAGATTGTTTTACAAACTTTAACCACTATTATCCGCTGCGTTATTTAAGTTTAAATGGTTAAACATACCTTGATAAACTTGTTACAAAACCCAACAAAACATGCATGTACTCAATGTGATAAATCTATTGAATGCATTGATTTAAAATTTTCTAGGTTATTATAACATAATGATAATCTGGTAAATTATTTACAACTCTACACTGAAACAAATCGTGTTTTAAAACAAAATGAGTGCAGCTTCAAAGAAAGGATAGAACGGTTAGGGAAACAACTAATGAAATCGAGGTTGTGGCCTTAAATCAATCAAATGACATCATGTTCTATTTAAATTATTTGGAGGAAACTAAAGAGGAAAAAGCAGTTTTGCTAGTCGAAGTTGAATCACTAAAACAAAAACTACATAGTTTGACAAGTTCTTCTCACATTGTTCAGAACCTAGTGAAAGAACCGAATACCGGGGAAGGTCTCGGTTATAAGGTAGTACCGCCACCACATGAAATCCTGTTTAACACTAAATGTAGACCGATTAATGATAACCCAGTAAAGGATCATGTGGTGTCTACTTCTCTAGTCAGTGATCCATATCCTATGGGTAAACCTGTAGATCTATCACTAAACAGAAGGATTCTGCTTGGGATCTAAAGTTAAAATATCTGTTAAGGATTTGGGTGAGAAAATTGAAGAGGTTCAATTAGGGTCAGGTTCACAAATGTTTATTTTAGAACCTAAAAGGTCTAATCCAATGAATATTAAACGTGCTAGTTATCAAAATCCAAATAAAATGAGAATGAAAGATGTTCAAAATGTAAAAAAATTAAGTTTGTTAAAGAAGGTGAAACATCTTAAAAGGAAGAGTTGCCATCCAGCCAGACATATCTCAATCCATGACCAAACTCAACCCTACATCACAATTTTCCTCAAATTGTTGAAAGAAGATCCTGCTACAGTTATGGAAAACGAGACATATCTCTCCAAATTGTCCTTATTATGAGACAATTTTCCTCTATGTTTTTCTAAAATTAGATCTAATACTCCTCTAAGGTTTCACCTAGGATTATTAGTGAACCTAAAGTTCAAACCATAAGCCAGTCGTCTTTTTACCACAAATAGGCCATACATAAAACAGGTTTATGGAAGATAAAATTAAATAATGAACGAAGAAAGATATGCCCTCATCCTCTGAATGATAGTGAGTTGAGTTCATGATGTGTGATACCTTTAGGTCACCCAAGCTAGTTAAGGCTTGGGTCCCAAACCTGAACTAATCAATTCCTTTGTATATGCAGAGTGTTCGCAACAACGCTATCACTAATACCTGGATTAGTGATGGTGGGGCGTCCAGGCACATGACCGGGAATTCGTCTCTCCTTTTCAAATTTAATAAAATTAAAGGAGGACACGTATTGTTCACTAGGATTAAAGGAGGTTACATCACCGCTCAAGGCGAAGTGGGAAACAAGAATGTGAAGTTTGACAATGTCAACTACGTTCAACAACCGCAAAACAACTTGCCTTTTGTCTCCCAAATCTATGATAAGAGATATAAGGTTGTGTTTGATAACAAGAAGTGCTACATGTTGAAGAAGCAGTATATTGTTGAGGAAAATAAAATTCTAATGTCAGCTTCGAGATATAACGATATGTATGTCTTGGATCTATCAAAAGCCTCCACAACTGAGTCTACTATCCATTTCTTATTGTCAAAGGCAACGGAAACGTATTCAATCTCCTCACATAAGAGAATAGGACATGGATTTCTATCAATCATCTGGTTTAGAATGATCTGGTGAATGGAATTACCATCAAGACTTTCTAGCTTCCAGATTTATGCGTAGCATGTAAGAAAGGGAAACAGACCAAGAAGTCTCACAAAGCAAAGAAAGTAAATTCTATTGACATTCCTCTCGAGCTTTTACACATGGAACTGTTTGGCCCGGTCAGCATGAAGAGCATTGCTGCAGATGGTATTGCATTGTAGTAACTAATGATTACTCAAGATTCTCTTCGGTGATGTTTCTAAAAGCCAAATCAGAGGCATTTGAATCATTCAAGCATGTAGTCACTACATTGCAATCACTCTACAAGCTGAAAGTAAGAAAGATTCGATCAGACAATAGAACATAATTCAAGAATTAGTGGATGGAAGCATTCTGTAGAAAGAAAGAAATTTTTATCAATTTACTTCTGCCTACACTCCACAGATGAATGGAGTTGTTGAAAGAAAGAATATGAGCTTGATATAGACAGCAAGGACAATGTTAGCCGATTTTAAACTGCCTATTTAGTTTTGGAACGAGGCAGTGACTAATGCATGCTACATTCTCAATCGAGTCATAGTGGTCAAACATCATGGAAAAACTTGTTATGAATTGCTCTAGCAATGTAAACCAACTTAGAGTATCTACAACCATTTGGGGCACCGTGCATGCTGTTGAAGAAAACTCAGACCGGGAAGTTTTGTGAGAAGGCAGAAGAAGGTATGTTTCTCGTATATAGTATAATAGACAAGAGATTACATAACAACTCAACATGTTAAGTAGAAGTGTGGTGGAATGTTGATGTCCAAAGATACCACCCCCTACAGGAAAAGGACCTTCCTTCTTCTTTGACTATGATGGATTTTTCAAATCCTTCAGTCTACCTCCTTCTCATCCTGATGATGAGTTATCTACTCGAATTATGTACGATGTGCTAAATACTCGTCTACTACACCCAACATCATCTGTTCCATTAGACGATACTTTTAGCCCTCAGGGGAGAGCTTGAAGTAAGTGAGTCTTTCTCTAATGATGAAGAAGTTGAGACTGCAAATGTGGACCAGGAGAAACATGTTCCCACTACTGATAGTACACAAGCATTTGGAAGTTCTGAACCCCATACTCCAACAACAACAGAAACTAAACCTTGGATTCAAAATCTGAATAATGAGGTAGTTGTTCCTACCACTCCTGGAACTCGAGTTAATGTGTATCATTCCCTAGACAACATCATCGGAGATATTCTATCCGGAGTTCGGACATGAAATCAACTATACTCAGCTCATTATGCCGCAACATGGAAAAAAGATATCTACCTGTTGGTGCTTATCGATGTTTTGTGTCTCAATTTGAGTCAAAATATGTAACTAAAGCTTTAAATGACGAGGCATGGGTTAGTGCTATGCAAGAAGAACTCCTATAGTTTAAGAAGTTAGGAGTATGGAATCTTGTGGACAGACCAAAAGGTGCAAAGGTAATTGGCACTAAATGGGTTCTTAAAAGCAAGAAAGATGACCAAAAGGTGCAAAGGCTCGGCTTGTTGTTTAATGGTTTAGATAAGTCGACAACATTGACTACAATGAAGTGTTTGCACATGTGGCAAGGATGGATGCAATTCGTATCTTCTTAGCCTATGCATCCTACATGAAGATCAAGGTTTATTAATTGGATGTAAAAAGTGCATTCCTTCATGGTGAAATCCGTGAAACGGTGTACGTCAGTCAACCCGAAGGATTTCAGGATCCTTATTATCGGGAGAGAGTTTATAAACTAGACAAGGCTCTTTACGGGCTTCATCAACCCCTCGGGCCTGGTATGTGAAACTCTCTACTCATCTGTTGAAACATGGTTTTCACAAAGGGGTTACTGACTGCACGTTGTTCATCAAAGAGAAGATGGTGATTTACTACTCGTACAGATATACGTGGATGACATAATCTTCGGCTCCAAAAATGAAGTCTTGTGTTGTGAATTTGAATCAGTGATGAAAGCTGAGTTTGAGATGAGTGCCATAGGAGAGATGAAGTTCTTTCATGGGTTACAGGTGGATGAGACACCAAATGGAATCTTGCTGCATTAGTCCAAATATGTAGGAGATATCTTTAGTCGGTTCAACATGGAGAATGCAACGGTTGTTGGGACTCCACTTACCACGAACCACGATGTGCCACCCGACGAAAATGGTTATGTGGTAGATGCTACTATGTATCAAGGAATTATCAGATCTCTGATGTACGTCACAACCTCTCATCTAGATATCCTGTATGTCACGTGTCTCTGTTCCAGATGTCATGCTAAACCAAAAGTGAATCATCTAATTAGGGTAAAAAGGATCTTTTGTTAGCTGTAGGGTACTCCAACACTCGGTTGTGGTATCCTCATGATGATGACTTTTAGCTTACAGCATATAGTGACTTGGACAATGGTGGTTGCAAGATGAATTACAAGTCAACATCAGTGGGATGTCAGTTCTTTAGAAGATGTTTAGTCACCTGGCAGTGTAAGAAGGAGACATTTGTTGATCGGTCAACATGTGAAGCTGAATATGTTGCAGTTGCAAGTTTTGTTCGCAAATAATTTGGATTCAACAGCAAATGTGAGACTACGGTTTGCAATTTTATATGTCTTGTTTTGTTTTAATTCAAGTTGTTTTCTATTTTTTTTATCTTCTTTGTGTTGATGTCAGAGTATATAACTACATGAACTCTTTGAATCACACATTAAAAGGATCACATCTAAGGTGACCAATTGGCTCTCAATTAAAAGGATCATGCCCGAGGTATTCAAATGATTTTTTGTTAAAAAGGTCATGTCTGAGATGATCATTAGTCATAATGTTATATATCAAAAGTTAGATTTTGAGTGTATGGAAATGTACGAGGTCAAACTCATAAGTATGAGCCAATCGCACAATTGAATCACAAGTATGAGCCAATCACACGATTAAACCATAAGTGTGAGCCAATCACATGATTGGACCATGAGTATGGGTCAACTATGCAATTGGATCACAAGATGAACCGATCATAAGAATGGATGAATGAGTCTGACCCAGTCGCATGACAGAACCCCAGTCGCATGAATGAGTCATGTGTATGGTGTAAAGAATACATGTTAAGGCTGATGCAACTCCAAACACTTCAAGTCTCCTGCATAGTGCACAAGTACATTGAAGAAGAATGCTTCGAAAGTTTCACACATGCAACTGAAATATTCTAAGTGTGAAATATTCCGAATCCAAGAGCAACATCTTCCGAAGCTAAAGATGAAGTCTTCCGAAGCTTTAGAGACAAAGTCTTCCGAAGCCAACACATGAAGATAGATTTGTTTCGAAGACTTTTAGTATACATGCTTTATCTGATGTACTTTACATAAAGCTGGACCCCTTTCCGCTGTAACTCTGTAAAGTCACTAACTTGCATGAGTTGGTGAAAAGGTCCATGCTTTTAGTAACTGTACATTGAGGTCTTGAGTGGGTAACTTTCTACTTCATGTACTTTATCCTTTTTGTAATAAATTAGGATCTGAGCTATGACATGTCATAGTCACAAGTCAAAAGGCAATCTGCCTTTTGACTCTACAGTTGATTTTGTGTTGTATCTAGTCAATTGTATCTAGCAGGCCTTCAAAGTATGGCTGGCTGTAGGATGTAGTATATGTATCTCAAGTGCTTGTAACTTTCCTTTATGCTTTGTAACACTTGTAAATGAAAATGAGAATGCAGTATATACAATCTTGAAAACCATGTCGTTGTGTATTTTGGTATTTTGTTCTGTCTCTTATTTACTTATGTTCTTTGTATCCTCTCTTGTGGTTAATTCAGTCTCACTCTTTGATTAGTCTAGTTAATCTCTGCTTTGGGTTGTTGTGTTGTAAATGACCACCCTTGCTTTGGTATTAGAACTTTCCAGGCTCTTGATATAAGATCTCACCATCTTTAGATCCCTCACACACACAAATACTAAACTTTTCAAATAGCAACCATTTCCAAGACTGATATACAAACTGGAACCATGAACAACACCCCGCTGATCACTCTTGATAACTTTGACACCTGGTACCAAAGAATGGAGGTTTCATCAGGTCTCTAGATTCAAGAATGTAGGAGTTAGTTGGAAATGGACCTTACATACCAAGCACCCGCTCTGCTATTACTAGTGGTATGGTCCCCTAGGCTGTGGCTAACTATTCTCATGAAGATAGGAAGAGTACAGATTGACCAGAAAGCCATGACAGCCCTTCAGACTGCTTTTCCTAACTCTGTATATACAGGTTTCAAGAAATGCAAAACAGCTAAGCAGTTGTGTGATGCATTGAAACTAATGTATGAGGGTTCTTTTAAGCCAAGGAGAACAAGAAGGATCTCCTGAAGCAGTAGTTTGAAAACTTCACTTTCAAAGTAGGTGAAACCATGACTCAACAATATTTCACGTATGTTGAGATTATGGATACCCTAGTGGATAGAGGAGTTGCTCTTGAGAACAGAGACATTGTAAGGAAGTTCATGTCCTCACTTCCTAGGCAATGGGCACACTACTGTGTGGTTATCAAGAGAACTGAGAACCTGAAAACTCTTACTCTGATAGAGTTGTATGGGATTCTCAGTGGCTACTAGATGGAGATGAACATGCAAGGATTATATTGAAACTCAACAATCAAATGGTTTTATCCCTTTATGTGGTTGAAAGGGATAGCATAGAACCCGTACATTGTTACAAATGGATCTCTTTGGCCCCACCAGTGAGTAAGTGTAGGAAGGATCTCTTACTATTTTGTGATCACATAAGACTTTACAAGATTCACTTGGGTCTTCTTCCTTAGAACTAAGGATGAGACTCCTAAGATTCTGAAGAATTCATCCTAAGGATTGAGAATCAATCTGATCACAAGGTTAAAACCATAAGATGTGATCAAGGAACTAAATTCAAGAACCAAAACCTTGATACATTATGTGATGAAAAGGGTATTACAAGACAATACAGTGCTCCCAGGACTCCTTAACAAAATGGTGTTGCTGAGAGGAGAAACGGACATTAACTGAAGCTGCAAGAACCAAGTTTTCTGACTCTAATATGCACATCACCTTCTAGGTAGAGGCAGTCAACACTATGAAATGTGCAGAATAGAGTTTTAGTGGTTAAGGCTCATGGCAAGACTCCTTATGAAATTTGGCACAAGAGGAAACATTTCATTGGCTTTCAGAGGTCATTTGGATGTCCTTGCACCATCTTGATTACCAAAGATCAAATTTCCAAATTTTCTGAGAAATCAGATGATGGACACTTTATGGCTACTCTTCCCGGGCTAAGGCTTATAAAGTATAGAATCTCAAAACTAGAATTGTTAAGGAGTCAGCCAATGTGACTTTCAATGAACACACACCCTGTGTGGCTGGTTCTAGTCCTCATTGCTGTTTGATCTTAATTTAGTTACCAACTGTTTTAACAAATCTTGTTAGACTGTTTCAGGATGTCTAGAAATCTTATCACTAGGTGATCCTGATCCAAGATTTGAGCTAAGAAGACCTTCAAGTAACACATCTTCAGCTGCAGTTAGAACAACTTCTGCAAATGAAGTGTCTATCAACACCACAATGACAAATTCAGCTGATACATCTCGGAACACTTCAAATTCCAGCTAAGAGGCTCCACAACCAGATAAAGATACTTCAAATGTAGAAGAAAACAATGAGGTGGTGACAGTGATTAGGAGTTTTTGATGCTGATAACCTCTCCATAGATGACAACATCAATGATGTCACACACTCATTGGATCAAGTCTCTCTTGATAAGTGTGCTCATGTGGTGAGAGAAACATCTATGCCAAACCTAAATTCTCTAAATTGGATCTCTTTCAGCAACTTGCTGTGATGCTTAGCTAAGGATCCACAAGTCTCACCCCACCACAAACATCATTCGAGATGTTGACACATGGGTAAGAACAAGAGGACAAACTCATGAAGAAAATGTTTTTCTTCACTCTTGTTTCTTATCCCAGATAGAGCCAAAGAAAGTTGATGAGGCTCTGAAGGATGGAAGTTGGGTTGAAGCCATGCAATAGGAGTTCCTTCAATTCAAAAGATAGAAAGTTTGGAACCTTTGTCCTCTTCCTCATGGGAAGACTGCCATTGGAACCAAATGGGTGTTTAGGAACAAGAAGGATAATAGAGGCATTATCATCAAATATAATGCTATACTAGTTCAAGGATACACACAAGAAGAAGGGATTGACTACACTGATGTCTTTGCTCCTGTAGCAGACTTGAAGCTGTTAGGATATTCCTGGCATTTACTGCATCCAAGAACTTCAAGGTCTATCAAATTGATGTGAAGTGTGCTTTTCTTTATGATGTTGGATTTTATACCCAAGACACATAGAACATTGATGTGGTTAGTACGTAATGATCCAAGTCGGGTCATACCCAATAACAAGTTTAGCAAACACCAATAAATATTTGATTGTTGATATGATCATGAAATTAAATAATTATACCAATTTAGAAAATGGGTTTTCTAAATAAATGTATGTGAGCTAGCACAACTTATAGGATATTTTGTTCATGACATTATTTGTAATGTTATTTAAGTTGGTTAAATAACATCAAATAATAATAGTTTGTGTAAGTTATATAATTAAAAAGTTAATTACATAACTCATAATATAACTAGTTAACAATACAATGGGTGTTTTAAAATAGGGGGAAACCCAGTTTAAACTAACAATTTCGGCCGCCCCTTTAAGGGAAATTTTGGTATTTTGTTTGTTAGGATCTCAGCCCTTGGTTTAATCGATTGAACAGATATAGCAGCGGAATAGCTCAGAATTAGACAAATTCAAACAAGAACATTTGATATAAAACGATAAAAGAATTTTGTTATAGAGAGAGAAATATCCGACAAAAGGAATATTGCATTAAGATTGTCGGCCTCAAAGGCACGATTACAGGTGAGTCATCTTTCCTTATAAAGGAAAGAATGACGTAGGCTGATGTCACCTGAAAGTGACATGTAACCGTTTTATAACTACTGATGTTTAACAACTACTGAAGATGTCAACAACTGACATCTTCTTACAAATGTTCCTAAGTGTTAAACATCTCATTTACAACTACTGAAAAACATAAAACTACTGAACTACAACAACTGAAGAACAACCTCTTCAGTTGTTTACAAGTACTGAAAAGAAAAATAAACAAACTACTGAAAGGAAAAGAAAACTACTGAAGAAGAAAAACATCACAACAACTGAAGAAGCCCTCTTCAGCTGTTGTCATCAGCTGTTAACATCAGCTGATGTCTTCAGTACTTGAACATCAGACTTTGTCTTTCAGCTGTTGATCTTCAGTCTTTGTCTTCAGTACTTGTTGAAGTCTTCAGACTTTAGATCTTCAGCTGTTGTCTCAGTCTTTGTCTTCAGTACTTCAGACGTACTTCAGCAGTTGTATTCTTCAGACTTTGTAGAACAGCTGATCAGGTCTTCTTCAGCTGTTGTGATGTCTTGTGGGACTTAGAGGTTTCTCTGATCAGGCTCATTGGTTCTTTTGGTCCAACAAACTCCCCCTGAACCAATGCAGCCAAAACCTCTAAGTTATTGACGAGTCCCACTTATTTTGGCAGATAGATTGGTCTCTTAATCCTCTTGATCAGATGAGAAGTGACCCTTTTTCAGCACCGGCCTGGAAGAAGTCTCTGATGATCTGTTTGGCATGATATGGTTGGGAGCTCTGTATTGGGGACTTGGACACCGAGCTGTTGCCCAACCATGAGATCTACTTCCCGTGTATCAGCCTATATGATTCCCTGGTGTAAGCCCTTAAAACATGATTTGCTCATCCATTGTCAGCACCTCGGGCACACCATCAAATAATCCTTCTCGGCCATACACTTCAGATATGTACTTGGCCTGTTTTCCATTCTTGAGCTCAACCGTGGTTATTTGTCTATAAGCAAACTCATCTGGATGAGTCCTTCTAAGAGCAGGTTGAGCTCTTCTTGTTTGAAGTTTTCAAGTCGTTTGTAAACCAATCCCTTCTTTATAATTTTGTTCTCTAACATCTTTTGAGGTGGTTGTTTGGCTTCATAGGCTTTCTTGAACTCTTCAACAATTTCCCAAGGGGACACTACAAGCACCACAGTGATGTCTTCGTCGACAACTCTCTTCACTTGGCCCTTGTATCTTGAAGGAATTTCTTTCTTGACAATCCGGTGTGCCACCCTAGGATCAGGCCATATCCTTACTCTTTCCCTTTGGTATTGAAAGGTATTAGCAAGGGTGTACAATCTTAATACTTCTTTCTTCATGCTGATCATTGAAGAGGATGTAGCATATGCTTTGTCAATGCTTTTCAGCATTTCCTCATCATGTTTTTGCATCTGTTCCTCTTCAATCTTTATCATTACATCATGCATTTGAGAAGCAGGAGTGATGGACATTGTTTAGCCTTAGGCAAAGTAATGACTGCAGAGAGTGGCAGTCTGTCTTCATCCTCCTCTTCATCTTCATCAGGCCTCAGTACCTTTCTTTTCTTTTGGCTAGGTACATCACTGGCAATGGGTTTTAGAGGTAAAGGATTTGGTTTTGTGGGTTGGATGGTTGGTTTAGAGGGTAAAGGAGTTGTTTTAGTGGGTTGTGGAGATAGTGATTTTGAGGATTGAGGCTTTTCAGACTGTTTTAGCATTTTGGCTGTAAGGGAGGCTTTGGTAAATTTTGTCAGTTCTTTTCGATTCCCAACCCCAGCTTCATTCAATACCTCAATCACTAAACCTTTGGAGTATTCTTCAGACGAACAAATCTTGGTGGTTATTGCCAAGATGTTGTCCCTGGTCCAGCCCTTATTTCCATTAGAGATCTTCCCAAGTATTTAGCTATAAATCTGATCATTATCTCCAGCCTTTCTCTTTCTAAGGCATCATAGCTAGCCCATCTTGAATTGATCTCCTCTGTTTCCATCCTTCTGATCTCGGAGTCTAGTTGTTTGATGTCAAAACCCTGCCTATACAACTGCTCAATGATTTTATCCATTGAACGGTTATGGTTGGCGTCAGCTTCTTTCACCATATCCTTCAGCTCCTTCTCCTTCTCAGACTCTCCTTTTCTCTTTTGATATGTGACATGAAAGTCTTTTTGACTTTCATTCACTTCAGCTCCCTTCACACTCTCCTTCTCCTTCTCATTTACAACCTCAGATTCTTTCGCCTTCTCCCCATCTATCCTCTTCCTTTTTCCTTTAACTAACTGACTCTCCCCCCTTTTGGTTGCATGGGTGCAAGGGTTTGAGCAGTAGAAAGGGATTTAGTCACCAACTCCTCCACCAAGGGTTGTATATTGTAGGAAGCCTCTCATCAATGGCTTTGATCACTATATCTGTGATCATGGGAGTGATGAGAGGTAGGGATTTTGAAAGGTAGCAACTGATTGATCAGGATGGTTCTGTTCCTGAGAATCAGTGCCGAAAGCAGAGGCTGGTGGCTTGGAAGTATATACTGGCTCAGTGTGTAGGGGACCTTCAGAAGAAGGTGCCATCTGTGGGTGTATTGTGGTGGCAGATGGACTTGCATCCTGAGACATCTTGGCCAGCAGCTCTTTGAGTCTGCTAACCTCATCCTCTAGAATGGTGTTTTGAGCAACTACATCATAGAAGAAGCTCAGGTCATCATCAGTTGTGACTGAATCACCTGACCTCCTGACAAAGTCAGAATGAACATGCCTTGAGTGTAGATCAATTGTAGCATGTGCCCCTTGTTCTCGGTTCTGGGGACTTCCAGCCTCAGGACTATGTCCTTCATCAGCTGTTGCCACTGGTGAGGACTTAGAGATGTTACCAACTGCATCCTGGTCATTTGCTGAGTCAGGGCAGTGGCAGCCTCACCAGAAGTTCGCACCTCCTTATCTACACTAGAAGATGGAACATGATAACCCCTGTGCTGTGGGTTGACAGAAGCATTGTGATCCTCCCCCTCAGGTGTTGAGGTTATCCCAGTAGTAATTGGTGTCTGGGTGGGGGGTGAGGAATGCAACTGCGTCAGCACTTTTGCAACAATGATAGTAGGGCTTTGAGGGGCGGTTGCATCAGGAGAGGGTGTGGAAGCAGTGTGCACCCGGGACAGGTGGTGCTCTTCAATGGTAATCCCCTCAAGTGAGGAGGATCCCAGCATTGTGGCTTCCCTTTGAGTGGTTGCTTCAGGTTCCTTTTGAGAGAAACCTGAGCGGCTTCAGTTGGTGGAGTCACAGTCTCTACTGGGGGGTTATTTCCAGCAGAGATAACCTGCGTTGGTGCAGCAGGAGCATCCACAGGGGACTCAATTCCCTGAGTAGCTTTCTTAGGCTTCTTCTTTGTGGGTTTGGAGGGGACTTTGGATGTGGAGGTGGAGGCTGTGGGTTCCAGCTGCGTGGGTTTGCGCAGCTTGGCAGCCTGTTTGAGAGTTTGGTCAGTGTTGTGTCGGGAGTATACCTCCGGCAATACAGCCAAAGCAGGGACTCCCAGACCAACTAGTCCCTCAGCAGAAAGCTGATTCTCTATTATGGCCATTATAAACCGAGGATATAGTATCCAACGGTTAGAAAGTGGTTTTGTGGCCATATCCTTGAGTTCAAGAAAAATTATTTCAGAAAAGTTTAGTGGTTCTTGTTCAAGGATAGAGAACAATACCTGTTGCCATCTGGAAGACAGTTGATCCCAAGAGGAAGTCTTCGGAGCCAGGCAAACATTTACCATATGAAATAATAATCGTTCAGCATCTGGAAAATGTTTCTTCAGGATTGTTGAAGCACTAAGATCACCCTGATATCCATGTTGTCCAAAGAAAGATCAAGTTGGCGCTTAGGATATCCAACAGGGTAGGCAGCATCATCTAACATAATATTTGGCGGATGGTAGCAGTAGAGATGACCACCTTATGCGAGTTGATAGATGAATGGATAGATTCTCCATTAACGGTCGCATTCATCCAGAACTGACGTAGCGAATCGGCATAAATGATTGGATTTAAAAGGAAAGCCGTTTTTAGTGGGGATTGGACCATAAGATCTATAGCATTTTCAAATTTGGTCCAGAAGGGCGATTTTGTAAGGTACGCGACACAGTTGTGTCGAGTTTGAGTTGCATGGTCGCCATTAATGAAGGTGAAAGGTTTTCAGAGCTTTTGAAAAGTTAGGTCGTGAAAGAATGAAAAACTCTGAAAGAGGGATCAGGTATATATAGGGTACGGGTTATGAAACGACTGAAGGTTTTGGTGTTAGTCATCAGTATTTGAAGCTACTGATGACGTGGTATTAACTTTCAGACGTTTGAAACGACTGATGGTATTGGTGTGGTCAGCAGTTATAAAACAACTGAAGACATGGTGTTTACTATCAGACGTTGAAACAACTGAAGTCTCTGATTTAGGCATCAGTAGTTTTAAAAACTACTGAAGACAAGTTGGACTTCAGATGTTGAAACAACTGAGGACTTGGTATTAGTCATCAGTAGTTGTGAAACTACTGAAGACCGTGGTTTTGCCATCAGTTGTTGTAAACAACTGAAGACTTGGTGTTAGTCATCAGTAGTTGTGAAACTACTGAAGACATGGTATTGCTTCAGTTGTTTATAAAGAAACAGCAGTTTGTGAACTACTGAAGAGAGAGTACTCATCAGTAGTTGTCGTCAATTCATAGCCTTTCAGCTGTTTCATACTGTCCTCAACACTTACTCATCAGCTTTTAGCTGTTTTCAGTTTTCATAGGACATCAGTACTACTTTCTTTCTACTGATTTCAGTAGTTGTAACTACATCAGTAGTAGAACAGATAAAGTACAGTACTTAAAGCATTTAGCCTTCAGTAGTTATAAAAACTACTGAGGGTAAAATAACTCATCAGTACTTATATGTGACATGGTTACCAATGATCATCAGTAATTACTGAGATCATCAGTAGTTGTCACTTATTCTAGCTGCAGCATACCAAGCCTTAACACCAGGTTGTGGAAAGTTGAACTATCCAAAGGCTTAGTAAAAATGTCTGCAAGCTCATCAGCACTAGGCACAAACATAGGATTAATTAGACCCTTTTCAAAACAATCTCTTATAAAATGATGTCTAATTTCTATATGTTTGGTCCTAGAGTGCTGGACAGGATTTTTGACAATGCAAAGAGCTGAAGCACTATCCATTAATAATGGAGTCTTAGTCTCTGTAATGCCATAATCCAAAAGTTGATTCTGAAGCCAGAGTATTGGGATGTACAACTTGCAGCAGCAATGTACTCGGCTTCAGCAGTGGATGTAGCAACAGATGTTTGTTTCTTACTCTGCCAAGAAATCAAACAGTTGCCTAGGAATTGGCATCCACCAGAAGTTGATTTCCTGGTCAACTTACATCCTGCATAGTCACTATCAGAGAAAGCAACTAATTTGCAAGAATGTCCAGTGGAATACCATAAGCCTAGAGATTGTGTGCCTTGCAGATATCTAAAGATCCTCTTGACTGCAATCAGATGAGACTCCTTAGGTGCAGCCTGAAATCTAGCACAAACACATGTAGCAAACATAATATCTGGTCTAGAAGCTGTTAAATACATCAAGGAACCAATCATACATCTGTAAAGGGTTTCATCAACACCTTTACCTTTCTGATCAACATCCAATTGTGTGGTGTTGCACATGGGAGTAGAACAGGATTTACAGTTTTGTAAATCAAACTTATTCAAAAGATCTTTTGTGTATTTAGACTGATGAATGAAAATTCCATCAGCTTTTTGTTTGATTTGCAAACCTAGAAAGAACTGTAATTCTCCCATTGCACTCATTTCAAACTTCTGTTGCATTAAGGTTTGGAAATCCTCACACAATTGGGGATCAGAGGATGCAAATATAATATCATCAACATAAATTTGAACAAGTAGCTTATGCTGATCCACCTTCTTAATAAATAAAGTTTTATCTATGGAGCCTCTAGTGAAATTATTCTGTAGAAGAAAGTTTGATAAGGTCTCATACCAGCTCTAGGTGCTTGTTTCAACCCATAAAGAGCTTTATCAAGCTTATATACCCATTCTGGGTGCTTATTATCCTCAAAGCCTGGTGGTTGACACACATAAACTTCTTCTTTTATTGTACCATATAAAAAGCACTTTTGACATCCATTTGGAAAACTTTAAGATTGTGGAGTGCAGCATAGGCTAAAAACAATCTAATTGCCTCCAGTCTGGCTACAGGGGCAAAGGTTTCATCATAATCAATACCTTCTTCTTGTGCAAACCCCTGCACAACCAGTCTGGCCTTGTTCTTAACAATTAGCCCATTTTCATCAGTTTTATTCCTAAACACCCATTTAGTGCCTATTGCACACTTACCTGGGGGTAGAGGAACAAGCTCCCACACTTGCTGTTTCTTGAACTGAAGAAGCTCAAGCTGCATGGCTTCAACCCATCCATTGTCCCTCAAAGCAACATGATAGTTCTTCGGCTCTAGCTGACTGATGAAGAGAGCATAGAAGCAGAAATTGGACAACTGGCTTCTGGTTGAGACACCAGCATTGATATCACCAAGGATTTGAGATATTGGGTGATTTTTCAGCTCTTGGTAAACAATCAAATCTGTGCAAGTGTTGTAGGGTCTTCAGCAGCAGCAGATGTTGATGCAGATTCTTGAAACCATGAAGATGGTGGCAACTCAAATGAAGTTGAGGATGCAGAAATCTCATCAGCATTTGTTGTGGATGGTGCGGCTGGAGCTACAGGAGCATCAGGTTTAGAGGACTCAGGCAGTTGATCACTAAACCTGAAGAGGTGATTACTACTATCATCATCATCTTCAGTAGTAACACCAGGTGGTGAACTGTTGACAGGAGCAACAGCAGGAGATTGATAAGGAACATATTGCAGTATGTCCAAATCAAAGAGCTCCACAGGGCTTTGTGGAATCTTGTCCTTTGGAGATTCATTGAACTTGACATGTAAAGTCTCTTCAACCATCTTTGTTCTGCAGTTGAAGACTCTGTATGCCTTGCAAGTTGATGAATAACCACAAAATACCCTGCATCCACCTTAGGATCAAATTTCTGGAGCTGATCCTTTGTGTTGAGAATGAAACAGGGACACCCAAATGCTCTAAAAATGAAATGAGAGGGGCCAAATGATGTAGAACTTCATATGGAGTCTTCATCAACCTCTGATTTATTAGCACTCTATTCTGCACATAGCATGCTGTGTTGACAGCTTCAGCCCAAAAGGTCAATGGCAGTCCAGAATCAGCCAACATAGACCTTGCAGCTTCAATGAGGGTCCTGTTCTTTCTCTCCACAACTCCATTTTGTTCAGGAGTTCTTGGAATACTAAACTGTCTCTTTATTCCCTTGAAAGGTAGAACTCATCAAGTGTATTGTTCCTGAATTCTGTTCCATTGTCACTTCTAATACACTTGACTGAGAGGGAATACTGCTTCTCAGCATACAACACAAAGTTTATGATCTTCTGTGCAGCTTCATCCTTTGAATGTAGAAAGAAAGTCCATACAAATCTGGAGTAATCATCCACAATTACCAGACAGTATTTTTTCTGTGCCATGCTCATCACTCTCACAGGACCAAAGAGATCCATGTGAAGAAGTTGTAAGCAGGCAGTGGACTTTGGTTCTTCAATAGGTGGAAATGAAACCTTGTGCTGTTTTCCTTTCAAACAAGCAGTGCAGTTGTTTTCACACTTGAACTCCTTCATAGGCATTCCCCTTACTAAACTATGGTGTATCAGCTGATTCATGTTCTTGAAATTAACATGTCCCAGCCTTCTATGCCATAGATTAGATTCTTGAGGAGAGGCCTTGGAAAATAGGCAAGGATGGCCTTTGAGATCAATTTTCTTGGAAAGATCTAAGGCATACACTCTTCCTGTCCTGTTGGCCTTCAGGAGAGTGTGAGCATCCAATACCTTGTCAATCAAACTCAGAACTTTGGATGACAGAATCCTGCAGTTCTGGCTTGTGAAAGGGCAACATGGCCTTTGTCACACAATTGACTGACACTCAAAGATTATACTTGAGATTTTCCACATGGTTGACATCATCAAACTTTATTTCCCCATTGGAAACAAAGCCCTTCCCGATGATGTAACCTCTTGCATCATTGCCAAAAGAAACAAATCCCTTCCTTCCTGGAGAGTAGTCATTAAGAAGTGAGTTGTTCCCAGTCATATGCATAGATCCCCCACTGTCTACATACCAGATGCTACTTTGGCATGTTGAAGAAACCTGCATAAATAAACAATCAGTTAGTTTTGGAGACCCAAACCTTTTTGGTTTTGGGCCTGGTCTCATCAACAGATGGTAAACTAACAGGTTTATTGGACACAATAGCTTGAGGTGAAGGAGATGGTGTAGAAGAGGAATCCTTCGGCTTGGATCTCCTTTTCTGGGGTTTCAACACAGGGCCATCAAGTTGGTTAACTCTTCCCAACAGATGTTGAACCATCATTACCAGCTGTGTCTGATTCTGGGAGAGAGCTTTCAGCTCTTCAGACACATTGGTATTGGTGTTTGATGATGAGTTCTTGTGTTGCACCATCTTCTTTTGAGCAACCTCAGCTATTGCCTGTTGCACTCCTTCCTTTTTAGATTTCTTTTTGGTCATAGGAGTAACAGGATTTGATGCTGCTGGTACAAACTTGGACTCAAACTCAGTTTTCATTTTAGCCAAATTTTCTTTAATTTTCTCTTTTTGTTTGAGTTTGGATCCCTTTTTGTACCAACAATCATCTGTGAGATGATTGAATAGACCACATATTTCACATGGTTTCTTCTTCATCTTCTGTTGATCATCAACTAAAGAAGATGAAACTACTGAAGACTTGCTCTTCAGCAGTTTAGAAGCACTTTTTGCCTTCTTGTCAACTTCCTTAGTAGGCTTCAAATCCTTCCTACTGACAGTTTTCTTCTCTTCAGTGCTGTCAGTCATTAGGATTTGAACTCCAGATGTTATCCCCTGCTCTCCAGTACCCTCAGTACTTCTAGGGATAACACTTGGGTTGATCAACTCATTGATCATGTGAGTGTCAGCAGTTGAACCATCAATATCAGCTGATAGGTTCACAGAGGGATTACTACTGACTTCAACTACTGATGATGCTTTATCAAGTAGTGAATCACATGATGAGGTGGATTGGTCATTACTTTCTCCATCAGATTCCGCTCCTGCTCTTGAAGCAAAAACTGTAGGAGGAGCAGTGTGATTATAACCAATTCCAAACTTCACATTGGAAGCTGTTTGCTTACTAAGAAGCATTTCAAAGCCCTTGCAAGATTGTACCCATCGATCACACTCTACCTGGGTGACAGCAAGAGTATCTTTGAGGTCTTTGTACTTCTCTAAGAGTACATCCTCCCTAGCCTTATCATCAGAAATTTGGCATTTTAATTTGTAAATCTCATCAGTTTTCTCTTTTAGCACAGACTCAAACTCAGCTTTATTTTTGGAATTGTTTGTTCTAGCTCTACATTTTTATTGATTAAAGCCACATTTGCTTCTCTAATAGAGGCAAATGCTGCTATGCAAGTTTCAGAACATAATTTGGCCTTAGCCTCAGAGGATACCTGTGATACCTGTGTTGAAGAGGTATTGAGGATGATCCATCAGAGGATTCCAAAGCCATGAGAGCTAGATTTCCAAAAGGATGCTCACCACCATGTTGACCAGCACCTGAGAACAGTTGTTCATTACCAGACACATCATCTGGTAAACTGCTCCAGTCAACAACTCCTGGTGTGAAGAAGCTGTGTTGTTGAAGTTGATTAGGTTGATGAGATTGGGATGGTTGAGGCTCAGGGAGTGCATGTGGTTGCTGAGCAGTGGGTGCTTGAACCTGGCCTGGTTGTGGCATGTAATAGCAGGGGTATGGATATGGCATTGGCCCCTGTGGACAAAATATGCAGGAGATTGTGGTTGATGATGATAACCAGAATTGACAGGTTGTTGCCCTCTGTTTTGTTGACTATTGCCAGGGAAAGTCACAAAAGGTGCAGGAGAGTTAGATCCAGATGATCTACATTCTCTTGCAAAGTGCCCAAGCCTGTGGCATTTATGGCACTTCAACTTACTCTTGTCAAAACCAACTTTGGTTTTGCCAGAGAGTCCTGGGAATTTCCTTCCAGTTCTTTTGTAGAACTTCTGAGATCTGATATTTATCAAGGCCATTTGGCTCAAAATATCCATCTCTTCTAAGTCATCATCAGCAATCCCCTTGAGATCATCCATGATGAAACATAGATTGTCACTATTACTACCAGCAGAATAACTATCAACACTCACAAAGGCAGGCTCAGAAGTGTTTGTAGAGAAATCAATATGCTCATCATACTGGCTTTCAGATGACGCATATTCTGACTCTTGATGTCCAATCAGGGCAGTGTTCCCTTGGACAAAATCCTCAGTGAGCTTGCCAGATGAAACCAATTTCCTTTTCTGCTCTATCTCTCTCTCGAATGTAAGCAGTTTCCCATGAAGTTGGGTGAGAGATAGGCGATCAACATCAGCATTTGAGCGTAGAACAATGGTATATGTGTTCCATCTCTCAGGCAGTGATCTTAAAAATCTATGGTTCATCTGACTCCTGGTATATTCATGTTTAACCATTTTCAATTCAGAGATTAAACATGAAAACCGCTCAAATTGTTGAGTCAGAGTCTCACCCTTTCTATGAGAGAAAGTCTCATATTGTTGGGCGAGGATTTCCCTGTTGTTTGCTAAACCTCATCAGTACCACCAAATTGTTCTTTGATGGCATTCCAGAGGTCATGAGCAGACTCACAATGCAGAAGCCCAGAGTAAATCTCATTAGGAATAGCCATAGCCAAAATTCCATGGGCTTTTGCATCGATTTCAAACAACTTCTTGTCCTCATCGGAGTATTGCTCCTTCTTCTTTGGAACCAACTGGTTTGTTTCCGGATCATTCACCATTGGCTTATGTGGTCCATGTACCACAGATGTCCAACAACCTGAGCTATTGACAGACAGGTGATGGAGCAATCTTCTCTGCCAAATGTTATACTCATTCCTCACCAAGATCGGAGGCTTGGTAGAGGATCCAGTATTGAAAGGATCATTAGAAGAAGTAGTCATTGTGGAAATCAGACAGATTCAAGTAAAATCACAATAAATTTAGCTCAAAACCACACAGAACCTCAAATAAACGGCCAGAAGCGATACACTCTCAATCTCTATAACAGATCCTTGCGAATTTTGCTAATTCGATTAAACTTAGAGCGATTGAACAGTTTCAATGATCAATTGTTAGATCGATCAATGATTAACCTGCTCTGATACCATTTGTTAGGATCTCAGCCCTTGGTTTAATCGATTGAACAGATATAGCAGCGGAATAGCTCAGAATTAGACAAATTCAAACAAGAACAATCGATATAAAACGATAAAAGAATTTTGTTATAGAGAGAAATATCCGACAAAAGGAATATTGCATTAAGATTGTCGGCCTCAAAGGCACGATTACAGGTGAGTCATCTTTCCTTATAAAGGAAAGAATGACGTAGGCTGATGTCACCTGAAAGTGACATGTAACCGTTTTATAACTACTGATGTTTAACAACTACTGAAGATGTCAACAACACATCTTCTTACAAATGTTCCTAAGTGTTAAACATCTCATTTACAACTACTGAAAAACATAAAACTACTGAAACTACAACAACTGAAGAACAACCTCTTCAGTTGTTTACAAGTACTGAAAAGAAAATAAACAAACTACTGAAAGGAAAAGAAAACTACTGAAGAAGAAAAACCATCACAACACAACTGAAGAAGCCCTCTTCAGCTGTTGTCATCAGCTGTTAACATCAGCTGATGTCTTCAGTACTTGAACATCAGACTTGTCTTTCAGCTGTTGATCTTCAGTCTTTGTCTTCAGTACTTGTTGAAGTCTTCAGACTTTAGATCTTCAGCTGTTGTCTCTCTTTGTCTTCAGTACTTCAGACGTACTTCAGCAGTTGTATTCTTCAGACTTGTAGAACAGCTGATCAGGTCTTCTTCAGCTGTTGTGATGTCTTGTGGGACTTAGAGGTTTCTCTGATCAGGCTCATTGGTTCTTTTGGTCCAACATTGTTGCTTTGAAATATACACCACTTCACTAGTTACACACTCCACTTCTAACTTTCTCTCATACATGCAAGAACCATAATTTGTTACAACCCTAAAGGATCATACATGCCACTCAATGGGGTGTTTGATGATTGCTCTGCTGGAATCCCTGATGTCCCAGAAGAATTCGGATGAAAATCCTTCTAAAAACAAGACCAAGTATTGTCTCCGCATTTGTCATGCGAAAGACATAATTCAAATACGGACAAAGTATTTGCTCTTTTCCGCATTGACAAATGCAGAAGACTAAAAGTTAATGTGGACAAGACTTTGCTTATCCGCATTAGACAATGTGATGACCAAAACAAATGCGCATAAGTATTTGTCCATCCACATTAACCATGCGGATGGCCAAACATACTAATGCGATGATCGAGTGGAAATGTTGATCAAGTTAACTCATCTATCTGCATTTGTCAATGTGATGAACAAGCAGATATGGATGAAAACTTAGACTAGTTCTGATGTAATAGTTCAGGGTAGTTTAGTCATTTTGTAAAATGCCTCTTGTTTGCCTCTAAATAAATAGATACCTCGACATGAAGGGACAGCTTATAGATAGAGAATTTTTGTTTAAATTCTCTGTAAGTTATCACTTTCAATATACAATACCAAAACATTTATGAGTAATTTCTGCATTGAATGTTCCATTGATTGTTTCCACCATTAAATCCTGACTTGATTACCATATTCGATTCACAGTAAGAATCTCACTCTTCTCAACTCCAGTCAATTGGGTATCAGTGCTTTGGCTCTTGATTCTCTTTCATATCTGCACAAAACTGAATACAATTTGATTGATCTCGCAATTGGATTGCTAGTAGAGTATATCATCTTCTCTACTTTGTAACAACAGAAATACTCTTGTCACACATACTCACCAAAATAAACCACATCAAGAAACTCAATACAATCCAGATCTGGTTCTGAAATCCTTTGAATTGTTTGGACTAGTTGGACTATTATACCATTTAAACACTTAGTTAAAATGGATTCTAACAGCTACTCAGAACATGGTCATACACCTAAACCTTCAATGCTTAAACATAAATCTGAGTTTAAACAGTGGAAATCAGGTTGGAATTACATCACAGGTGTAGATCCTGATTTCTGGATCTCAATATGCAAGGGCCACACATCCCTCTTACTCTATTTACAGATCAAGCTGCAATATACACAACTGCTAGAATACCCATTAAAGATCTGACCTTAGATGAAGAAGACTACAAGAAAATCAAGATAGACCTCAAAGCCTACTCAATTCTGACTTAAGCACTCAAGATGAACGTGCTTAAAGATTGGAGAAGTATGGAACTACAAAAGCTGTGTAGGATGCACTAAAAATCATGTTTGAAGGAAGCAGTGAGGTGGCTGAAATCAACAAGGATAAACTTGTTAATCAGTATGAAGCATTCCACCACACCAAGGGAGAATGAATATCTAAACAACTGCACAGATTTGTACGGTTAGTAAATGCCTTGGAAATCATGGGAGTCACTTACAAGATCAAAGAATGAAACAAAAAGATGCTTCGCAGTCTCCCTGAAAGCTAGAAACAGAATGTAACCATGCTGCAAATACTCTGGATCTTGAGAGTACTACTTTACACATCATGATAGCCAATATTGAAGCTTTAGAACTTGGTGAAAGACGTAGAAATCTTGGTGGACCAAGAGTGATTGAGGCTTACAAATTTCCAACAGAATCTCATTCTGTGGAAAATGCCTTCATCAATGAGGACGATGATTTTATCTTATCAAGAGATCAAATGAACAACACTGGGTACATTGCAACTCCACCAATCAATCATCCTTCAATCTTATCTCAAACACCTAGAGTCACTGCTGCTCCTCAAACTTCCAGAGTCACTGCTGCTCCTCAAACCACTCTTGAAGACTCAAGATCAGAAGAAAAAAAGGCAAGTTACAATACCTTTGTAGCAAGCTATGAAGCCTACTTGGGAGGAAGACTCACTTCTGCTCATCTAATTCAAGAAGATCTGGAGGAAATGAATCCACATGATGTGGAAGAAATGGATGTACAATGGCAAATGGCCATGATTGCCATGAGAGCCAAGAAATTCTTAAGAAAAGGAAGAAAACTGAGCCTAAATGAAAATACAAAACTTGGATATGATAAATCCAAGGTGAAATGCTTCAACTATGGCATGGTTGGCCACTTCTCAAGAGAGTGCATGCCACCAAGAGAAACAACTATCAAAGGAACTCTCCAGGCCAATCATCCTCACAGCCTAACTCAAACTTTCACACAAACAACCAACATTAGTAGTATCATCAACACAATCATATCAGAATTCACCACAACTGGCAAATCAAGCCCATAGAAGCAGTCAGTCATCTGCGAGTGCTCTCATGATAAAGCAAGATGGAGTATGTGACTGGAGTGTGTATGCAGAGGAAGTCAAGCCTCAATTTCAAAATCCTGCTCTTATGGCTCACATCAATGATGGACCATCTCCAATGCCTATTGAGGTAAAATCTAACTTTTGTAGTGAAAAATGTTGGATTCTTTACGCCCAAGACACATAGAATATTGATGTGGTTAGTACGTATTCATTGAAGTCGGGTCATACCCAAAAAAAATTAGCAAACACTATTATAAATATTTAACTGATGATATGATCAGGAAATTAAATAAATACACCAATTTTAGAAAATGGGTTTTCTAAATAAATTGCATATGAGATGAAACAACTTATAAGGATATTTTGTTTATGGACATTGTTTGTAATGTTATTTAAGTTGGTTAAATAGCATCAAATAATAATAGTGTGTGTATAAGTTATAATTAAAAAGGTTAATTAGATAACTTATATTTGTAATTAGTAAAACAAAATAAAAAAGAGTTTTTGGAGGAAAAACCCCATATCCCTTTAGATTCGGCCACCCCTAATAGGGGTCATTAGCCTCTTGTTTTTACTCACTTGACTTCTAGAAACACACACACACACTCCATCCTCCTTCTCTCTCTTACATGCAAGCACCTCAAGAACCTTTCTTCTTCTCCATTGTTGAAGAAAATAGAAGCTGAAAATCGGTTTTCAGCAGCTCTGTTGGTGCGATTTTGGTGTCAAAATCCTAGCAACAAAGTGTTTTGCTTGAGGCTTGTGGGTATACAAGCTTGAGGACATCTTCTTTGGTGTTTTGGTCCTTCAAGACTTCATCTTCCTCTTCACATCCAACGTTTTGGACAACCTTTTGGAAGGTGTTTCATCCAACGTTTTTGGACAGCTTTGGATGGTAGTTCCATGGTTCATTTTGGTTGTTATGTTTGCTTGTTTGCTAGTTCCTTCACAAATAAATGATCCTTATAATCTTGGATTTGTTGTTGACATATAATGTGCCAAAATTTTCAGTTTACAAAACATTATATTAAGCTTTGTTTCTGCTGCATTATTCTAGTTTAAAATCATTAAACTACTTAGATAATGGTCCAACAAACCCTACATTGGCATCTAGAGCCGGATATGTGGATGTCTAGCTTTATTATCCTTGTAAAATTGCTTTTATGGGGTTTTAACAACCTAATAGGGGCTTTTTTGTGATGTTATGATGAATCCCCAACCTTTCAAGGTTATTTCTTACATGCTTATGATTAAACCTTGAAAGAATAGATATCAAAATGGTTGATCGTATTTTGTTTGGACAAAACACCCTAAATTCTTGGTTTATGTTGACTGAAAATATAGGGTCATGTGGGGATTAATTTTGGTTCTTGGATGTTGTTTCATATTGGTGCATAACCTTGCATTGACCTTATGATGCTTTGGTTTTGGATGGATGATTTATTTTGGTTGTATTCATTCTTTATGCGCTATAATAGTTATTCCTTTGTGCTTGTGTTTGGATGAAATTATTTATTCATTCATTTGTGATGTAATAGATAGATTAAGTGTGTTTTCTTTATTAGAAAAATTTGTATTAGGATATAAATTTTGAAAATGAAGATGTTCAAGATGGAAGCACAAAAGGAAGACACAAAGAGATGGTCTTGAAGCATTTGGATGAAACTTCAAGTGGGGGTCTTTGGAGACCTCATATTTTGTGTTATGTTCAACCCTTAGGAAAGTCCTAATGACAACACTTGTGAATGCAAACAAGTGTTGTCAATATAGTGGCTATGGTTATGCACATAAGGCTGTTTCTTATATGCTTGTTTGATTATTCTTTTTATGTTGATTGTTTGATATGAGGATATGCTTAACAATCTTAATAAATGATCATAACAAGCTGAATTTTCATGGTTCTTAATCATTAATATGTTAATAAAAGTTATTAAAGGGATTAATGATTTTAAATAAAAGAGGTTTTATTAAAAAGAACCATAGGGTACCATGTATTTGAAAGCATGCAAATACAAGGTACATAGAGTTTTCATAACTAGAATTAATGGAAACTAAAATCCCTTTTGAAACAAGTTTAACACCATCCTTTTACACAACACATGAATCACTTGAGAACTACATGTGGGATAAAGGTCAGCTAACCACTTTTAGGGAACTTGTGTGTTTGAGGTGGGCTTAACATATTTATGGGATAAAGGTCACCTAACCACTTGTATGTGTAAACTCACACGTGCGTGTAAGTAGGACAACTTGAACTAGAAACCATGTGCATAGGGTCACCGAAGCATGGCGTACAATGGTGTTGATGTGATTTTACATGCCGACTAAACAAAAGATGTGTAACCGATCCCATTAAGCTTGAAGATGCAATAGGCTATAATTGTCAAATGTTGACTACCTTATTAATTTAAATAATGGGATAAAGGTCACCTAACCATAATTTAAACGTAATGTTGGATTCTAGATTTTAATTATTAATTATCTATGACACATAAAAAGGATATTAATAATTAAAATGTTCTACCGGGGCAAGGATGGGTAGAAAGGTTCTACCTGTTCTCTCGATCAATGAGGGAGGCAATAAGAAAAGGCCCTTCCCCGAACCCAAGGCAAATGTTGCCAAAGGAAAGGTGTACATCAAAGGTAAAGGGAAAGGGAAGGCTAAAGCGAAACCTCAAAAGCCTAAGCTTAAGAAGCCTAAGGTAATGGAGAACGATCCATGCTTTGAGTGTGGTGAGATAGGACATTGGAAAAGGAATTGTCCCACCTATCTCAAAGAGTTGAGAAACAAGAGGGATGCTCGACAAACCTCACGTACAACTTGTTGTTGGGGTTCAAAAGAAATAAGCACTTCAAGAATGGAGACACAAGTCTCTACATCGGCAACGGAGCAAAAGTTGATGTCAAAGCCCAAGGAGACTATATTTTGAAACATTCAAATGGTTTGGAAGTTCTTCTCAAGAACATTTTGTATGCTGGTACTTTCACTAGGACCCAATTTTTGTTTCCCTTTTAAAACAATGTGGTTATGAATTAAAGTTTGTAAACAATGGTATTTTTGTTTGTATGGATGATGTGTTTTATTTTAAGGCAATGGCTTTTAATGGTAACTATGAATTGGTTCATGTTGATTCATCCTATAATAACTCATTATACCAATCAAGCACCAAGAAACATAAAATGGGTTTAAGTGATTCATATCTTTGGCATTGTTGTCTTGGTCACATAAACTAGAATCGAATTCAAACACTTCCAAAGAATGGCCTTTTGAAAACAAATGAAAATCTTTCATTTGATAAGTGTGAATCTTGTTTACAAGGCAAGATGACCAAGTCGCCTTTAGTGGTACTAACGAGAGGGCAAAAGACTTGTTGGGTATCATACCTTTGGATGTATGTGGGCCTTTTAAGACAATGACAAGAAATGGTGAAAGATACTTCATTACCTTTACCGACGATTATAGTCGCTATGGTTATGTGTACTTGATGGCACATAAACATGAAGCTTTTGAAATGTTCAAAATATTCAATAATGAAGTAGAAAATCAACTCAATAAAACAATCAAAGTTCTTTATTCGGATAGAGGAGGTGAATACTTAGTGAGGCT
Organism: Flaveria trinervia; assembly: GCA_025506515.1. Taxonomy (NCBI): domain Eukaryota; kingdom Viridiplantae; phylum Streptophyta; class Magnoliopsida; order Asterales; family Asteraceae; genus Flaveria; species Flaveria trinervia. The sequence continues at coordinate 59,823,220 of CM046443.1, forward strand.
TTTCAGGATCATTTAAAAAGTTGTTGGATCATCTCACAACTTACTCCACCTGGAACACCACAACATAATGGTGTGTCTGAAAGGAGAAATCGAACCCTATTGGATATGGTTCGATCTATAATGGCTATAAGCTTACTACCTCTATCATTTTGGGATTTCGCTTTGCTCTCCGCAGCTCGTATTTTGAATATGGCCCCTACCAAGAAAGTTAATTCGACACCTTTTGAAATATGGCATGGAAGAGTTCCATCTCTATCATATTTAAAGGTATGGTGTTGAGAAGCTTATGTTAACCTAAACACCCAAAACAAGTTGGAAAGTTGATCCACTAAGTGTATATTTGTTGGATATCCCAAAGACTGTATAGGATACTACTTCTTTGATCCAACAGAGCAAAAAGTATATATTGCTCGAAAGGTAGAGTTCTTGGAAGCTAAGTTCTTTGTGGAAGGAATAACACATAGAATAGTGGAATTTGATGTGGATCAAGATCCACAAACCGATACACGTTTGGTTGACACTAGAAATCAACAAGAGGTTGTTGATGATGATCAAGTGATTGATCAATACACACAAAACGTTCGCAGATCTGGTAGAATTAGCATTCCACCTGACAGATATGGATTTTTCATGAATGGATGCTATGTGGTTGACTACGACGAGCTAACTACATACCATGATGTAATGTCCAATTTGGATTGTGACAAATGACTGGAAGCCATGAACGTAGAGATGCAATCCATGTATGACAACCAAGTTTGGGAATTGGTTGACCCTCCACTTAACTCCAAACCAGTTGGATGCAAGTGGGTTTTCAAGAAGAAAACCGATATGCATGAAAACTTGGATACTTACAAAGCAAGACTTGTAGCAAAAAGTTTCACTCAAATCAAGGGGTGATTATGACGAAACCTTCTCACCTGTGGCAATGCTAAAGTCAAATAGGATATTGTTTGCCATAGGTGCATATTATGACTATGAGATTTGGCAAATGGATGTCAAAACCGCTTTTCTTAATGGACATCTCAAAGGGACTGTCCATGTGGTTCAGCCTGATGGTTTTGTTGATCCACAACATCCTAATGAAGTATGAAAGTTAAAGAGGTCAATATATGGATTGAAACAAGCATCAAAAAGTTGGAATCAACGTTTTGATGAAGAAATCAAGAATTTTGGTTTCATCAAGAACGCTGACGAGGCTTGTGTATATAAGAAAGCTAGTGGGAGCATAATTACATTTCTAGTATTGTATGTTGATGAGATACTACTTTTTGGAAATGATATTCCAACCATGGAAGGTGTTAAAACCTGGCTTGGAATTTGTTTTTCCATAAATGATCTCGATGAAGCCGCCTATATTCTAGGAATAAAGACCTATAGGGATATATCGAGGCGGTTAATAGGTTTAAATCAAAGTGTATACATTGATAAAGTCTTAAAAAGGTTCAAGATGGAAAACTCTAAGAAAGGTATGGTACCTATTTGTTGGACCAAAAGAACCAATGAGCCTGATCAGAAAAACCTCTAAGTCCCACAGACATTACAACTGCTGAAGAAGATCACAACAGCTGATTACAAGGTCTCAAGACAAAGTCTGAAGACAAGAACTAAAGACTACTACTGAAGACAAAGCCTAAAAGTAAAGAACTGAAGACAAAGTCTGAAGCTATCAGCTGAAGACAAAGTCTGAAAGTAAAAGTCTGAAGAACAAAGACTGAAGACCAAAGTGATCAGTAGTTGTCACAACAATTGAAGTTATCAACTTCAGTAGTTGTGATGGCTTCCTTTCAGTACTTGCAATTTACTTTTTAGTAGTTATAGTTTGATTAGTTTTATGTTTCTTGTGCTTAGCATTCTATGAGATGTAATCAGTAGTTGAGAACTTTCTCAGTAGTTTGCATAGTTTCAGTAGTTTGAATAATTCTGTTAGATGTCACTATCAAGTGACATCAATAGACGTCACATATCCTATATAAGGAATGTTGACGTAAATGTAATGTGTGACATTAAGCCACCACGAAAGCATATGAATGAAATATCTCTTTTGCAGAATTCTCTTTTTCTATAACCATTTACTGTTACATTGAATATCAATTGTGTTCATGTTAATTGTTTAATTCGTTGTTCGAATTCCGCTGCAATACTCTCTAATCAATCAAACTTAGATCACTGATCCTAACAAATGGTATCAGAGCAAGGTTCATCATTGATCGATCTAACAATTGATCATTGAAACTGTTATTCGATATCTAAGTTTGATTGAATTGACATATTTGCAAGAATTGGTTATAGATCATTGAATTTCTGCTGCTTTCGTTTATCTCCTTTGAGTTTCTCTTGGTTCATATTGAGTTTGTTGTGTTTTTGCACTAAATCAATTAAAACTTAATTGAATTTGGTTGAATCTGAGAATGACTACTACTTCTAATGACCCTCACAATACCGGTTCCTCAACCAAGCCTCCGATGCTGGTTAGGACTGAGTATAACATATCGCAACGAAGAATGCTTCATCACCTGTCTGTTAACAGTTCAGGTTGTTGGACATCTGTGGTACATGGTCCACAGAAGCCTATGGTGAACAATCCGAAAACCAACCAAATGGTTCCAAAGAAGAAGGAACAATACTCAGATGAGGATCGAAAACTGTTTGAGATTGATGCTAAAGCACATGGAATTCTAGCCATGGCACTACCGAATGAAATCTATTCTGGGCTTATGCATAATGAAACTGCTTATGACCTCTGGAATGCATTGAAGGAACAATTTGGTGGAAGATATGAGGTTTTTGCAAACAACAGAGAAATCCTTGCCTAACAATATGAGACATTCTCTCATAGGAAGGGTGAGTCACTGACTCAACAGTTTGAGCATTTTTCCTCTTTGATCTCTGAGCTGAAAATGGTCAAACATGAATACACTAATTGTCAGATGAACAACGGATTCCTCAGATCACTTCCTGAGAGATGGGACACATATACCATTGTCCTACGCTCCAGTGCAAATATGGATAGTCTATCTCTCACCCAACTCCATGGGAAACTGCTTACATTTGAAAGAGAGATAGAGCAGAAAAGGAAACTGACATCATGAGGAAAGCTCATTGATGACTTTGTACCAGGGAACACTGCCTTGGTTGGTCATGAGTCAGAATATGCTGCATCAGAAAGCAATTATGATGAACATATAGATTTCTCCTCAAACGGTTCACATCATGCATTTGTTAGTGTTGACAGTCAGTCAGGCTGTATAGTGACAATTTGTGTTTCATTATGGATGATTTAAAGGGTATTGTTGATGATGAGTTAGAAGAGATGGATATTCTGAGCCAAATGGCCTTGATTAATATCAGATCTCAAAAGTTCTACAAGACAACTGGTAGGAAATTTCCAGGACTCTCTGGCAAAACCAAAGTTGGTTTTGACAAGAGTAAGTTGAGGTGTCACAAATGCCACAGGCTTGGACACTTTGCAAGAGAGTGTAGATCATCTGGATCTAACTCCTCTGCACCCTTTGTGACTTTTCCAAGCAATAGTCCACAAAATAGAGGGCAACATTCTGCTAGTTTTAGTCATCATTCACAACCTATATGTCTTGCATATTTTGTCCCTCAGGGTCCAATGTCATATCCATATCCCTGCTATTACAGGCCACACCCAAATCCGGTTCAAGTTCCTAATGCACAACAACGTCAAGCCCTACCTGAGCCTCTACCATCTCAATCATCTCAATCACAACCTCATCACAGCTTCTTCACCCCTGGTATTGTTGACTGGAGCAGTTTACCAGATGATCTCTCTAGTAATGAGCAATTATTTGATGGTGATGGTCAACATGGTGGTGAACATCCTTTTGGGAATCTAGCTCTCATGGCACTGGAATCTACTGATAGTTCATGCTCCAATGCATCTTCATCACACGTAACCCAGGTATCCTCTGAGGCTAAGGCCAAGCTATGTTTGAATCTTGCATACCTGCATTTATCTCTATTAGAGAGGCAAATGTAGCTTTAATAAATCAAAATATAGAGCTTGAGCAAACCCTTTCCAAAAGAAAAGCTGAATATGAGTCTGTCCTTAAGAATAAAGATGATGAGATTTATAAGCTTAAATGCCAATTAAATGATGAAAAAGCTAAGCTAGAGGTCATTCTTGAGAACCATAGAGATCTCAAAGAAAAACTTGCAGTTACCCAAGTTGAGTGTGACCGCTGGGTATCATCCTGCAAGGGATTTGAAATGCTGCTCAGCAAGCAATCTGCTTCGAATGTGAAGTTTGGAATAGGTTACAACCACATCGCACCACCTACAGATTTTACTCCAAAACCAATAGTAAAATCTGAAGGTGAAAGTAAATTCCAAACCACATCATCATGCGCATCATCCTCAAGTGATCACCCAAAATCACAAGATGAAATCAATGTTGATACCTCAGCAAATGAATTGGCTGATGGGTTAACTACTGATAAGCACATGAAGCTGAGTACTTCAGATGTTGTCCCTCAAAGTACCTCAAGTACTGAAGGGCAAGTCACAACATCTGAAAAGCATTTCAAATCAGCTGAAATAAAAGGATTAACAACTGTTGATAGAGAACGGCTGAAGAACAAGTCTTCAGTTGTTACAGATCCTTCAGTACTAAACAAAAGTACTGAAAGGAGGAAAGTACTGAAGAGCACACCTTCAGTAGTTTCCACATCAGCAGTTGATCAATTCAAGATGAAGAATAAGCCATATGAAATATGTAGTAAATTCAATCATCTTTCTGATGAATGTTGGTACAGAAAGGGTTCCAAACTCAATAGAGATAAGCTCATTAAAATCCAGATGGATGAAATGAAAAATGAGTTTGAGACCAAGTTTGTACCACAGTCATCCCAATGTGATGAACCCAAGTCTTCATCCAAATCCAAAAAGAAGGATAGCGTTTATCATAAAACAGCTAATAGTGCTCCTCATGATAAACATCAGACTAAGTCTGTGAATTTTACAAAGGAAATGGTGGGTCACGGGAACTCATCAAACACAAGTACTCATATGTCACAAGAACTGAAAGCTTTAGCTACAAATCAGACACAACTTGTTATGATGGTTCAACATTTGTTGGGGAGAGTTAACCAACTAGATGCACCTGTGATCAAACCACTGAAAAAGGCATTCTAAGCCCAAACCCAAGGAATCTATTTCAGCACCATCTCCTTCTTCATCAGCTGTTAATCATAAGAAACAAGTTATGGTTAAATCTGTTGATGAATACAGACCCAAAACCAAAAAGGTTTGGGTCTCAAAACCTAACTAGTTCTTTATGATGAATGCAGGGTTCTTCAGCATGCCAAAGGAGCATCTGGTATGTAGACAGTGGAGGATCTATGCATATGACTGGTAGCAGTTCTCTTCTTAATGACTACTCTCAAGGAAAGAAGGGATTTGTTTCATTTGGTAATGATGCCAAGGGTTACATCATCGGGAAAGGATATGTGTCTAATGGACAAATCAGGTTTGATGATGTTAATCATGTGGAGAATCTCAAGTATAATCTGCTGAGTGTTAGTCAGATGTGTGATAAAGGGCATGTTGCACTTTTCACAAGCCAAAACTGCAGGATTCTATCTTCCCAAGTTCTGAGGCTGATTGACAAGGTATTGGATGAACATACTCTCCTGAAGGCCAACAGGATTGGAAGAGTGTATGCCTTGGATTTGTCAAAGAAGATTGATTTGAAGGGTCATCCTTGCCTGTTCTCCAAAGCCTCTCCTCAGGAATCTAAACTGTGGCATAGAAGACTGGGTCATGTTAATCTCAAAAACATGAATCAGCTAATCCACAATAGTTTAGTGAGAGGTCTACCAATAAAGGAGTTCCACTGTGATGAAACCTGCACTGCTTGTTTGAAAGGAAAACAGCGCAAAGTCTTATTCCCTCCTATTAAAGAACCTAAGTCCACTGCTTGCTTGCAGTTACTGCACAATGATCTATTTGGTCCTGTGAGAGTGATGAGCATGGCAAAGAAGAAATACTGTCTGGTAATTGTGGATGATTACTCCAGATTTGTATGGACTTTCTTCTTGCATTCAAAGGGTGAGGTTGCTCAGACGATTATAAACTTAGTGTTGTATGTTGAGAAGCAGTATTCCCTATCAGTCAAGTGTATAAGGAGTGATAATGGAACTGAATTCAGAAACCATACACTGATGATTTTTATCTATCAAAAGGAATCAAGAGGCAGTTTAGCATCCCAAGGACTCCAGAACAAAATGGAGTAGTGGAGAGAAAGAACAGGACCCTAATTGAAGCTGCAGGTCTATATTGGCTGACTCTGGTTTGCCATGACCTTTTGGGCTGAAGCTGTTAACACAACTTGCTATGTGCAGAATAGCGTGTTAGTAAATCAGAGGTTGATAAAGACTCCATATGAACTTCTACATCATTTGGATCCTCTAATTTCATTCTTCAAAGCCTTTGGGTGTCCTTGTTCATTCTCAACACAAAGGATCAACTCCAAAAATTGATCCTAAGGTGGATGCAGGGTATTTTTAAGGTTATTCATCCACATGCAAGGATTACAAAGTCTTCAACTATAGAACAAAGTTAGTTGAATAAACCTTGCATGTGAAATTCAATGAATCTCCTAAGAATAAATTTCCACAAAACCCTGTGGAGTTGTTTGATCTGGACATACTGCAATATGTTCCTTATCAATCTCTAGCTGTTGCAGATCATGTGGATAAATCATCTTCTGCAGCAAGTCTTCCACCTGGTGGTACTGAAGATGATGAGGATATCAGTACTCACCTTTTCAAGTTAGTGACCAACTGCCTGAGTCTGCTAAACTTGATGTTCCTTTAGCTTCTGTAGCTCCATCCACAACAAATGCTCATCAGATTTTTGACTCCTCAACATCATTGACTTGCCATCTAATACTTGGTTTCAAGAATCTGGATCACCAGCTGCTGCTGCTGAACCAGCTACAACACTTGCACTGATCTTATAGTATACCAAGAGCTGAAGAATCACCCTATGTCTCAAATCATTGGTGATATCAATGCTGGCGTCTCAACCAGAAGTCAATTGTCTAACTTCTGTTTCTATGCTCTCTTCATGAGTCAGCTAGAGCCAAAGAACTATCATGTTGCTTTGAGAGACAATGGATGGTTTGAAGCCATGCAGCTTGATCTACTTCAGTTCAAAAAGCAGCAAGTGTGGGAACTGGTTCCTCTACCCCCAGGTAAGTGTGCAATAGGCACTAAATGGGTGTTTAGGAATAAAATTGATGAAAATGGGCTTATTGTCAAGAACAAGGCTAGACTGGTTGTACAAGGGTTTTCACAAGAAGAAGGTATTGATTATGATGAAACCTTTGCCCCTGTAGCCAGACTAGAGGCAATTAGATTGTTCTTAGCCTATGCTGCATTCCACAATCTTAAAGTTTTTCAAATGGATGTCAAAAGTGTATTTTTATATGGTAAAATAAAAGAAGAGGTTTATGTGTGTCAACCACCAGGTTTTGAGGACAATAAACATCCTGATTGGGTGTATCAACTTGATAAGGCTCTTTATGGGTTGAAGCAAGCTCCTAGAGCCTGGTATGAAACACTTTCAAAATTTCTTCTTAAAATTAATTTTACTAGAGGCTTCATAGATAAAACTTTGTTTATAAAGAAAGTGGATCAGCATAAGCTACTTGTCCAATTTATGTTGATGATATTATTTTTGCATCCTCTGATCCCCAGTTGTGTGATGATTTTACAAGTCTAATGAAACAAAAGTTTGAAATGAGTGCAATGGGATAATTAAAGTTCTTTCTAGGCTTGCAAATCAAACAAAAGGCTGATGGAACCTTTATTCATCAATCAAAATATACAAAAGAACTTTTGAATAAGTTTGATTTACAAAATGGTAAGCCCTGTTCTATTCCCATGTGCAACACCACAAAACTGGATGCAGATCAGAAAGGTAAAGCTGTTGATGAAACACTTTACAGATGTATGATTGGATCCTTGATGTACTTAACAGCTTTTAGACCAGATATCATGTTTGCAACTTGTGTTTGTGCTAGATTTCAGGCTGCTCCTAAAGAGTCTCATTTCATTGCAGTCAAGAGGATCTTTAGATATCTGCAAGGTACACAATCTCTAGGTCTTTGGTATTCCACTGGACACTCATGCAAATTAGTTGCTTTTTCTGATAGTGACTATGCAGGGTGTAAGTTAACCAGAAGTCAACTTCTCGTGGATGTCAATTCCTAGGAAACTGTTTGATTTCTTGGTAGAGTAAGAAACAAACATCTGTTGCTACATACACTGCTGAAGCAGAGTACATTGCTGCTGCAAGTTGTACATCTCAGGTACTCTGGCTTCAAAACCAACTATTGGATTATGGCATTACAGAGACTAAGACTCCATTATTAATGGATAGTTCTTCAGCTCTGTGCATTGTCAAGAATCCAGTCCAGCACTCTAGGACCAAACATATAGAGATGAGACACCATTTTATTAGGGATTGTTTTGAAAAAGGTCTGATTGATCCAAAGTTTGTGCCTAGTGCTGATGAGCTTGCAGATATATTTACTAAGCCTTTGGATAGTTCAACTTTCCAAAACCTTGTGTTAAGACTTGGTATGCTGCAGCTAGAATAAGTGATAACTACAAATGATCTCAGTAAGCAAGTACTGATGATCATTAGTAAACATGTCACAAATATGTACTAATTCTGTTAAAAGAAACTGATGCAGTTACAACTACTGATGTAGTTATAACTCCTGATGTTAGTAAAAATAGCTAAGTACTGATGTCCTATGAAACAACTGAATCAGCTAAAAAGTCTAATGAGTAAGTGTTGAGGACAGTATGAAACAGCTGAAAAGCTAAGAATTGACGAAAACTACTCATGAGAATTTTCACTTCAGTCGTTTCCACAAACTGCTGTTTCACTCTAAACAGCTGATGACAAAACCATGTCTTCAGTAGTTTCACAACTACTAATGACTAATACCAAGTCCTCAGTTGTTTACAACAGCTGAAGACAAAACCAAGGTTTTTAGTAGTTTCACAACTACTTATGACAAAAACAAGTCTTCAGTTGTTTTCAAACGTCTGATAGTTAAAACCACGTCTTCAGTGTTTTCATAACAACTGATGCCAACACTAACACTTTCAGTCGTTTTCTTTTCAGCCTTTTCTTAACCTATAAATACCTGTACTTATAGACAATCGTTTCATTAGCCGTTTTCAAACCTTTCTCTCTCAACAATGGCGACCATGAAACTCAAACCCGACACAACTGTGTTGCCTAACTTTCGAAATCGACCTTCTGGAACAAGTTTGACAATGCCATCGATCTTATGGTGGATTCCCAATACCGAACAGCCTTTCTTCTGAATCCTACCATATACCCTGATTCCTTAACCCAGTTGTGGACCAACATCTCTCTAATAACTGGTGAAGATGATAGCCAACTCACTCTCGAGTTGTTGGTGAACCAGAAACAGGTGCTCATCACCCCCGACATCATCTCAAAACCCTAAATTTGCATGATGGCACCTATGTTAAAGAATACCCGAAAGGCACCACTGATAGGTCTTTCATCAATAACGGGTATGACGGCGACTTAAGTGCTACAACTATACTTAAAAAGCACTTCCATGATGCTGAACGACTTATCTTTCATATGGTGAATGTCTGCCTTGCATCAAAGATATCTTCTTGGGATCAGATGTCTTCCTGATGGCAACAAGTATTGTACTCTATCTTTGAACGCCAAAATCTAAATTTTTCTGTGATAGCGTTCTTGGAACTAAAGGATCTGGCGCAGAAACCTGTGGCAAATAGATGGCTTCTTTATCCCAGGTTTCTGATGGCCATAATTTTGAATCAATTAAAATTTGATGGCCTTGTTGGTCTTGGAGTCCCTGCTCTAGCTGTTTTAGCTGATGTATACTCCAGACATAACTCAAACCCTACTCTAAAAGGGGCTACCCGGATGCTAAAACCGAAGCAGAGGGAACCCACAGCCTCCAATTCCAGATCCAAAGTCCCCACCAAACCCAAATCCAAACACCCCAAAAAGGCTACTCGGGGAGATGATTGGTCCAGAGACAGTATCATGGAGATAACCAAGAAGATCTGCTTTGCTGGAGGCTATAATAAGGGGTCGATAATTGAAGCACTAGATGAAGCAGGGGCAGGGAAGAGAACTGAAATGGCAAAGCTCTCCAAAGCCAAACTCACCACCAAAATGCTAAGTCAGTCTTCTCACACTCCCACTCAAACACACCCTTATCTCTAAAATCTCCCAAATCTATCCCTAAACCTAAGCCACCCACAACTCAACCCACAAAACCAATCCCTTTACCCTAAAAACCACCTCAAACTACCCAGTGATGCACCCAGAAGGAGGAGACGGGTGTTGAGGGTAGAAGAAGATGAAGAAGAGGATGATGATGATGACAGTCTACCAATCTCTGATGTTCTCAAACTCAAATCACCTGAGCACAGAAGTCAACAAGTGATTACTCCTGACTTGCAATTGCAGATGGTGAAGGTAAAGATTGAAGAAGCAGAATAGCAGAAAACAACACGATGAGAAGTTTCTCAAGATGGTTGATAAGGATTTCCTCAGTCCTCGTCCATTCAAGAAATGAAGAAATAGGCTCTGAGGCTGTACACTCTTAGACATACTTTTCAACATCAAAAAGAAGAGTGTGGATCTGGCCAGACCCCAGGGTAAGTTCTAGAATTCATAAGAAGAATATACCAAGTAGATATCATGGCCAAGCGAAGAAGACCTTGAATGCTGCAATTACATTGGCCATGGTAGTCTCACCCTGGGAAATCATTGAAGAATTCAAGAGAGCTCACAAATCCAAAACAACCCTCAATCTATTTGAGAACAAAATGATCAAGAAGGGGTTGTTATACAAAAGACTTGAAGATCTTCAGAAGAGTGAACTCCAGTTGTTGCTTGAAGGCTCTCACCCTGATGAATTTGCTTATATAGAGATACAACTGTGGAGTTGAAAAGTGGAAAGACAGTGAGATACCTGTTTGAGTATTATGGCCCAGAGTTCTTCTTCGAGGGAGAAGCAGAAGAACTCACCAAGGAGGAACAAGTTGTTCTCCTTGAGGCCTATGCTAGTGAGTCTTATAGACTCATTAATGGGAATTAGGTTTCATGGTGGGACAAGACTCTGTGTCTAGTTTCCCAAGACAGAGTTCCCTTCCATACTTAGCCAATCAAAAGATTAGAAACCTTTTCCCGGCCTGTGCTTAACTGATTACCTCTGAAGCTGATCAAGAGGGTGTTTCTACCAAGACTAAGTGGGATCATTAATAAGTTTAGAGGTTTTGGCTGCATTGGTTCAGGGGGAGTTTGTTGGACCAAAAGAACCAATGATCTTGATCAGAAAAATCTCTAAGTCCCACAGACATTACAACTGCTGAAGAAGATCACAACAGCTGAAGACATCAGCTGATTACAAGGTCTGAAGACTACTACTGAAGACAAAGTCTGAAAGTAAAGAACTAAAGACAAAGTCTGAAGCTATCAGCTGAAGACAAAGTCTGGAAGTAAAAGTCTGAAGAACAAAACCTGAAGACCAAAGTGATCAGTAGTTGTCACAACAGCTGAAGTTATCAACTTCAGTAGTTGTGATGGTTTCCTTTCAGTACTTGTAATTTACTTTTCAGTAGTTATAGTTTCAGTAGTTTAGTTTCAGTAGTTTTATGTTCTTGTACTTAGCATTCTATGAGATGTAATCAGTAGTTGAGAACTTTCTCAGTAGTTTGTATAGTTTCAGTAGTTTGAATAATTCTGTTACATGTCACTATCAAGTGACATCAGCAGACGTCACATATCCTATATAAGGAATATTGACCTAATTGTAAATTGTGACATTAAGTCACCACTAAAGCATATGAATGAAATATCTCTTTTGCATAATTCTCTTTTTTCTATAACCATTACTGTTACATTGAATATCAATTGTGTTCTTGTGAATTGTTTAATTCGTTGTTCGAATTCCGCTGCAATACTCTCTAATCAATCAAACTTAGAACACTGATCCTAACACTGTTCAAAGAGGGACAATATTGAGTACATCTCAATGTCCAAGCTCAAATGATGAGCAAGATCAAATGAAGGACATCCCATATGCGTCTGCTTAGGATCTATCATGTATGCGATGATAAGCACTAGACCGGACGTGTCATGTGCGTTAAGCATGACAAGTAGATATCAACAAAATCCAGGTAATAGCCATTCGATGGCTATTAAAAGTATATTGAAATACCTTAGGAGGACTAAGGATATGTTTCTAATATACGGGTCTGTTGAAGAGGAACTTGTTGTAAAGGGTTACACGAATGCGAGCTTCCAAATCGATCGAGATAATTCTCGATCACAATCGGGGTATGTCTTCATTATGAATGGAGAAGCAGTGTCCTCGAAAAGTTCAAAACAAGACATGGTAGCATTGTCCACTACAAAATCCAAATACATAGTTGTCTCATTAGCAGCTTATGAAACTGCATGGATAACATAATTTATCGTCGATCTAGGGGTGGCCCCTACCATTCAAGACCCCTAGAAATATTTTGTGATAACGAGGGTGCGATTGCACAAATCAAGGAACCCCGTGCACATCAAAAGACTAGACACATTGAGCGCAGATTCAACTAGATAAGGGATGAAGTTGAAAAAGGAAAGATATGTATTCGTAAAGTTCACACCGATCAAAAGATTATGGATCCACTAACGAAGCTCCTTGAAAGGGCAAAGCATGAAAGTCATTCTTGTGCCTTAGGACTTCGATTTTCTTGTGATTGGAATTAATCTGTTTAGCATCTAAAAGTTTGGAACAATGTAACGTTTAACTCTTTATATATTTGTGATATTCTGAGATTGTGTTCCTTTTAGCATGTATATATCCATGAATATGTTTATTATTCTAAATGTGTGTAGTCGGTCATATTTGTGGGAACAAATATGAATGTAAGACTATTATGAACATGGATTGGTGGATATTCATAAGGTATGAGTATAGAGCAATTGGTTGGTACCAAAGTTCATAGATATTTGAGGGATACAAATATTGGACTGACCCGCATCTCAATTTTACTACATAGAATCTTCTAGATTGATCCTAAGTAAGTTTGAGTAAAGGCGAATATCATTTGGAATCCTCTGACCTGAGATACATATTGGGTTTTGATATTCACCAAAGTGTTACACGTTGAGCTAGTTCGTCACTGCTCTGAAATAATGGACAGTACATAAGGCTATGTTCAGGTGTGACACGAGGTGATTATGAGAAACATATGTAGTCAAGATGGAATTTCTTCCTCTTATTCGTTGAGAGCAAGTTGTCTAAGGCCTCATTAAGTTAAATCAACAAGGAATGACCATTGTGTGTCCTGGATTTAACATGACATCTGAAACAAAAGGATTAATGATTGATTCACCTAAATCATTTCAAGTTGGATACTTGAAGGGGATGATGTTATTGAATGGCTTTCAATCATGCGTATTAAGGGTAGTAAACCGTTGTTAGGCGGTATTTACTGCTTGCATCAATCTTCTATGAATCTTGCGCAAGTGGGAGATTGTTGGATTCCTTATGCCCAAGACACATAGAATATTGATGTGGTTAGTACGTATTGATCCAAGTTGGGTCATACCCAATAACAAGCTTAGAAAAACACTAATATAAATATTTAGTTGATGATATGATCATGCAATTAAGTAAATACACCCATTTTAGAAAATGGGTTTTCTAAATAAATGCATATAGATGAAACAACTTATAAGGATATTTGTTTATGGACATTGTTTGTAATGTTATTAGTTGGTTAAATAACATCAAATAATAATAGTGGTGTATAAGTTATATAATTAAAAGGTTAATTAGATAACTTATATTTGTAATTAGTAAAACAAAATGAAAAAGAGTTTTTCGGGGGAAAACCCCAAATCCCTTTAGATTCGGCCGCCCCTAATAAGGGTCATTGCCTCTTGTTTTTACTCACTTGACTTCTTGAAACACACACACTCCATCCTCCTATCTCTTACGTTCAAGCACCTCAAGAACCTTTCTTTTTCTCCATTGTTGAAGAAATAGAAGCTGAAAATCGGTTTTCAGCAGCTCTCTTGGTGCGATTTGGTGTCAAAATCCTAGCAACAAAGTGTTTTGCTTGAGGCTTGTGGGTATACAAGCTTGAGGACATCTTCTTTGGTGTTTTGGTCCTTCAAGACTTCATCTTCTTCTTAACATCCAACGTTTTGGACAGCCTTTTGGAAGGGTTTCATCCAACGTTTTTGGACAGCTTTGGAAGGTAGTTCCATGGTTCATTTTGGTTGTTTTGTTTGCTTGTTTGCTAGTTCCTTCACATAAAATGATCCTTATAATCTTGGGTTTGTTGTTGACATATAATGTGCCTAGATTTTCAGTTTACAAAACATTATATTAAGCTTGTTTCCACTGCGTTATTCTAGTTTAAACTACTTAGATAAGGGTCCAACAAACCCAACAAAAAATGCATTAATGAATTGCAAGGTTATAGGGAGCATGACCACAAACTCGCTGATTCAAAAGAAAATTTTAGTTGAGTCACACAAGGAAAAATCTGATTCAAGAAACAAACAAATGTATTGTTAAATTTTGTGAAATGTTCAATCACAATACATATAAATGCTTCTTTAATCAATATTGCTCTATGTGTGATATGAATAATCACTCGACCAAAAACTGCTATTTCAATAAGTATTGTTCAATCTGTGACAGGAACAATCACAACACATCTGATTGTTACTTCAATCTGAATGGTTTGACAATTTCCCAAAACAAGCCCATCTCAAAAACATCTACAGTGATGCATTCTGTCAGACCTCATTCTCACAATACTCAATCTAGGACACCTAGATCAACAAAAGACAGGAATAATTTGAAAGAATTGAGGAAGGGTCAAAGAAATCATCTCACAATGAAACACAAACTTGATCTTCCAAAACAAAAACCTAATTTTGATAATGAAAAACGGGCTAAATTTCTACCAAGAAATAGAGACCAACGATTTCATTACTCATCTGAATCCTGAGTAGATGTTGATGAGATTACTAAACTTATTATTCACCAAAAATCTCCCAGGACATCTCCATCTAAACCACTGTTTAAAGGGAAATACCAGGAGGTCACCATCATGAATAGGAACTGGAAACCCAAGACCATCATGGTTTGGGTTCCTTATTCTAATTAGTTGTTTTTGCTTGCAGGTTCATCCACACAGGTCTAATAGCCTATGGTACGTAGACAGTGGACGCTCCCGACACATGACTAGAGATCGTTCCCTCCTACATGACTTCAAGCACATACAAGGAACCACTATGGCATTTGGTGGAGATTCAGAAGGTGGTAGAATTACAGGAGAAGGATTTGTGACAAACGGGATGCTGAGCTTTGATAGAGTGAACTACTGTGAACAACTGAATTTCAATGTGCTAAGCGTGTCTCAGATCTGTGACAAGAAATATTCCACTCACTTTACAGACACTCATTGCTACATTCTGAAACTTGGATTTCAGATCTCTGAAGAATGGGTTGTCTTAAAGACACCGAGGAAGAATAACACGTATGTCTTAAACCTGTGTTCTGCATCACCTAAAGAAGAAACATGTCTTTTGTCTAAAGCATCATTTGATGAGTCACAACTTTGGCATAGACATTTGGGGCACACAAACTTTAAAAATATGAACAAGTTAGTCAAAGGAAACAATGTCATTGGTCTTCCACAAA
Source organism: Flaveria trinervia (assembly GCA_025506515.1). Classification (NCBI taxonomy): domain Eukaryota; kingdom Viridiplantae; phylum Streptophyta; class Magnoliopsida; order Asterales; family Asteraceae; genus Flaveria; species Flaveria trinervia. The sequence continues at coordinate 59,839,001 of CM046443.1, forward strand.
AAGAATTTAATTTTATTGATCAATGTTCAGCATGCCTCAAGGAAAACAACACAAATCGTCTCACAAAACCAAGTTTGTGAACACTAACAATAGTCCATTGAAGTTACTTGACATGGATCTATTCGGGCCAACACATGTAATGAGTACGGGAAAGAAACAATATTGTTTAGTGATCATTGATGACTTTTAACGATTCACATCGTGTTCTTCCTACTTCATAAAAATGAGGCATCCCAAATCATACAAGAATTTATCACTAAAATTGAAAATGAACTTGATGTTAACGTCAAAATAATAAGAAGTGATAATGGTACTGAGTTCAAAATCAAACGTATGAGTTCCTTTTGTACAACCAAAGGCATTGCTCATCAGTTCGGTGCAGCTAGAACTACTCAACAAAACGGGGTAGGTGAAAGGTGAAATAGAACACTAATTGAAGTAGCAAGAACAATGCTAGCCGATGCTAAACTGCCAATCACCTTCTGGGCAGAAGCAGTTAACACATCGTGCTTTGTACAAAATCGAACTCTAATTGTTAAAGAAAGTAACATGACACCTTATGAACTGTTCTTTCATAGGAAACCATTTTATTGGATTCCTCAAATCATTTGGTTGTCCTGTCTTAATATTAAACAGCCGAGATTATTTGGGAAAATTTTCATCCTAGTCTGATGAAGGATTCATTGTAGGTTATTCTTCTGTTTCAAAGGCTTATAGAGTGTTCAATCCTAAATTGAACATTATTGATGAATCTACAAATGTTCAATTCAAGGAACATTCATTCCCTAATTCTACAAATGGTCCTGACTGGTTGTTTGATATTGACACGTTTACAAAATCATTTGACCAATTCACTTGTTTGATGCAGGAAATTTACATCAAGTGATACTTCAATAGCTATAGAAAGAAGAGGTAATATCCATTGATTCCACCTATATTTGATGAACACATGAATGAAGATGTTCTTCTTCATGCTGATCGCATCAGACAACTGTCACAAAACCTTAGTGTTTCTTCTGAAGAAGGTCCCAGCCTGGTACCATCTCACTCAGATGACCTATCAAATGAGATTAGAAATCAAAAACAGGCTTCTCCTCTAGTTGAAACACGAGGTACATCAAATGATGCAGGCAATCTCAATGTTGTTGAAGATGTAGCAGTAACTGAAACAAAAGTTGACAATCTTCATAATTCAACAACAGTACTAGATGAATGTGCCTCTAACCATAATGAACTGAATGTCTCCAATCTTGATGTAACTATTGCTGGTGACACCATTCCAACCACAAGAATCATCCAGTTGAAACCATTATTAGTGATCTTAATGAGAGGGTGACAAGAAGCAAGTCCAGTATTGCAAACATCTATTTGTTTTCATGCTTTCTGTGTCAAACAGTACCCAAGAACATCAAAGAGGCACTATAGAAAATAGCTAGATTGAAGCAATGCAGGGAGAATTGCTCCCATTCAAGAAGAAAGAAGTATGGCTATGGTAGATCTTCCCGAAGGACAATACCATATTGGTACCAGATGGTTGTACATGGACAAGACTAATGATAGAGGGATCGTCATCGGAAACAAAGCAAGACTAGTGACACAAGGATACACTCAGGAAGAAGGAATCGACTATGACAAAGTGTTTGCACCTGTTGCCAGGAAGCAATCAGAATCTTTCTTGCATATTCTGCGTCCATGAAATACTGTTATCGAATGGATGTAAAGTGTGGCTTCCTATATGGAAAGATTGCTGAGGAGGTCTATGTGAGTCAACCACCTAGCTTTGAAGATCCAGATTTCCCTCACAGAGTTTACAAGCTTGACAAAGCTCTGTATGGTCTTCATCAAGTACCAAGAAAGTGGTATGAGACTTATCATCCTTCTTCTTAAACATGGGTATGAAAGAGGAAAGATTGATCAGACTCTTTTCAGAAGAAAAAGAGGAAAACGATATGCTGTTAGTCCAGATCTACGTGGATGACATTATAGTTGGCTCGACATACAAGCAACTCTGCAATGAATTTGAAGACCTTATGCACTCAAAATTCCAAATGAGTGCTATGGGGGAACTCACCTTCTTTCTAAGGGTGCAAGTCCAACAGACATAAGATGGAATCTTCATCAATCAATCAAAATACATGGAAACTATGTTGAAGAAATTTCACTTTGCTGACTGTCAGTCTAGGAGAACTCCTGTGGATACTAAAGTGAAGATTGGACCTTATCCTAAAGGAAAATTAGTGGATTAGACTCACTATCGATCAATGATCGTTTCACTTATGTATCTAGTAGCCAGTAGGCCTGACATTATGTTTGGTGTTTGTTGTGTGCCAGATATCAAGCTCATCCAAAAGAATCACATGTGAACGCAGTCAAGAGGATATTCAGATATGTGAAGAGCAAACCAGCTCTTGGGTTATGTTATCCAAAGGAAGGAGAATTTAATATCTATGCCTACATAGACAGTGATTATGGAGGATGCAACTTCAATAGAAAATCCCGTCTGGCGGTTGTCAATTTCTTGGTACCAGACTAGTATCTTGGCAATGCAAGAACAGACAAATGTATTAGTGTCCACAACAGAAGCTTAGTATATTGCAGCATCAGCTTGTTGCTCTCAAGATCTCTGGATTCAAAACCAGATGCTTGATTATGTTTTAACTTGTTGCACACACCAATTTATATTGTCAACACAACAGCTGTTTTTTATAACTAATAATCCGGTTCACACTTAAAAACAAAACATATTGCGATTAGATGTCACTTTTTGAGAGACTGTGCTGAAAAGGATTAATCAAATTGCTTCAAGTACCAACTGAAAATCAATTAGCTCATTTGTTTACCAAGGCATTTGAACGTAGTAGGTTTGAATTCCTAGTTCAGTCAATTGGCATGATTAACCTTGACTAAAAACCATGAAAAACATCAAAAACAATTAAAAACATCAGAAAACCGCAAAAAAATCAAGTTTCATGAAGAAAAGAATTCTATGGGAAATGATATAAATAAAGTCATTATATCATTCAATGTGCTTAATTTCAAATATGAAAGACAGAAATGACTTACCAGATATGTTTGTAGGCTTAACTTGGAAGAAAAGATACATGCAGGGATGAATTAAAGACTTATTCAATTGTGAAACACTCATCACAAAGTACGGGTATGTATTGGCTTATGTGAATGCTGTGTGTGTAGTAACCTAAACACACCAGGTAATGATACTTTATGAATCTCATTCCCCAAATCATGTTCCATCTTTGTTTTGCTGAGCAAAGACCTGGTGAAACTTGCACATAGTGCAGATGTTAGGATCCAAAAGATTCCTAATATGGAACACATCCAAAATTGGATGAATCAACAAAAGTAATACATTCCAAGTGAATGAACAAAAGAACCTATAATGGATCACCTTCCAAAGTGAAGTGAAAGAATCCCAATGTGGATCATCATGAAAAAGTCAAAGTAAAAGAATCCCAATGAGGATCATGAAAATAAGACTTCATAACTTAAGTAACCTGTTAAGAAAAGCTGTGAAATAGTTCTACCATGCATTGTATAAGGAGGGTTAATCATTTCATGCTTGTGTGTGTGAGGTACACATTGAATAATTAAATCAACCAATACATGATAAAGTCATTTGCATCAAATATCAACTAGGAATGAGTTTAAGAGGACAACAACATACTTCAATCTTCAAGTTCATGAACATGTCCATTTAATCATAAGGATGCACAAGTGTAATGTAAGACTGATTTGATCCCAACAAAAGAGATAATTCTCTCCATTATTTATAACCAAATAATATTCAAAAGGTTTAAATCTTTATTGTTTCTATCCAAATATGGATATAAACTTTAGGGGGACTAATTTAAAATTTTTTAGTAAGTCAAATTTTTGTTTATTAACTTAACTTGAAAAACAAAACAAAAAGATTTTGGTTGGTGTTGTTGCAAGAAGTCATACCATTATCTCAGCTTATGCAGATTCTTAAAGCATGATAAGTCCAAGATCTATCAAATTGGGAAACTTGTATCACTTATGACATACAAGTCAATACAACAAGAATAGACAACTTCAACAGTCAACTTCATAAGAAAAATCAATCTAGGAAAAATCTTCATATGATGAATAATCAATTCAATCGCATTAACTTATGATTAAGTTCAAAAGTTAATGCATGTAAGTGCATTGTTAATGCGGGTGAAGGTAACCCATGCATGTAACTAATGCGGGTAACCGTAATTTCAAGTGCAACTAATGCGACAATGATTTTACTCTACCACATTAGTGTGTTAAATAAATGTGGGTTTTACTCAATCGCATTTGCTACACTAGTCAAATGCAGATGAACATCTCTCTCTCGCATTTGCTACAGTGCAATGCTGACCAAGTGTTGTCAACCGCATTTGGTGTAGTCCGTACAAATGCTGAGACTTTGTTCTATCGTATTTGCTACAGTGTACAAATACTGATAGGATGAAACAAGTAACAACACTACCATATTTGCTACAGTGTGTTACTGCTGATGAACAAAATCACAAGTTATTCTTCCGCATTTACTACATCACATGCGTATAGTCAATGGTTTCAAGTTTAACTTCCGCATTTTGCAAGAGTACACAAATGCGGAAAGAATAAATAATAATTAAAAAACTACTTCGCATTTACAACAATAGCCAAATGTGGATAGTCAAAGTTCAAAGTGTGTCTTCCGTATTTGCTATAGTTAACAAATGCGGATGAGCAAAAGTCAAAAAATTAACCCTTCCGCATTGCTACAGTGGTGACTGCATTTGCTCTTAAACATGTAAAATCTTGTAAAAGCCATTATTTGTCTATTTAAAGGAATTTAAACGGGTCATTTAACTTTTCAAATTTGGACACTTTATAGTGAGATGAGCACAAACGTAGAGTACCCCCCTTTGATCATATTCATCATAAACAACCAAAGATTTTGGTGTGATTCTACTCCATCTGCTCTTGTTATCGATTTTGAAACCACATTTGTATCGAAAACAAGGTGAAATTTCCATGAAAATTATAATCAAGATCTAAATTTTAGACGGGTAAACCTAAATCAAACTATAAACCAACTGATAATGAAGATCACAAAAACATGTCTTATCAATGTAACATAATACACCTTTTTGACTTCAATGGGCATGCAAACCAACAGAAATTATTCGCATGATGAAAACCTTGATATTCATGCTTGCTGTAAGAACAAGGTGTTTTGCTTGATGCTTGTGGGTATGCCAGCTTGAGGACATCTTCTTTGATGTTTTGGTCCGTCAAAAAATTCATCCTCCTCTTCAAATCTCACGTTTTTGGCAGCCTTTGGAAGGTAGTTCCATGGTTTGATTTTGGTTATTAAGTTTTGCTTGAATGCTAGTTCTTTCACATTTAAATGATCCTTATGTTCTTGGGTTTGTTGTTGACGAATAACATGCTTAAATTTCAAATTATAAAACATATTATTTAGCTTTGTTTCCACTGTGTTTTCTTGTTTAAATGGTTAAACAACTATATTAATGGTCCAATAAACCCAACAATGGAGTGATTGATGAAGAGGTGTAGGTCAAACAACCACCTAGTTTTGTAGATCCTAATCATCCGATTATGTCTGCAAGCTTGAAAAAGCTCTTTATAGGCTGCATCAGGCACCTAGAAGTGTATGAGACTCTATCTTAGTATCTTTGCAAACATGGATACAGGATGGTATTGTGGATGGAACTCTTTTCATCAAAGGACAGGGAAATGACTTCCTGCTAGTTTAAGTATATTTAGATATATCATCTTTGCTTCAACAAATCAAAGGCTTTGCAAAGACTTTGAGAAGCTAATGAAAGATAGATTTGAAATGAGTTCCATAGGGGAACTCAATTTTTTCTGGAATTCAAGTGAAGCAAGTTGAAGATAGCATCTTTATTAGTTAGTTAAATTATGTTCAAGACATACTTAAGAGGTTCAACATGATTGATTGTAAGATTGCTAAGACTCCCATAGCAAGAACCACTCCGTGGAACTAATCTTGAGGGGATTGTGTGGATGAACACCTTTAGAGGGCTATGATTGGGTCTCTTATGTATCTTAAAGCTAGTAGGCCTGATATCATGTTTGCTACATGCATTTATTCAAGATATTAAGCCAAACCTAAGATGTCTATCTTATCACTCTCAAAAGATTCTAAGATACCTCAATGGTGCTTCAATACTTGTCTGTGGTATCCTAAGAATACGACTTCAATTTGTCTGCTTATACAGAGAGTGATTATGGTGGTTTCAACATGACTGCAAAGTCTACATCTGGGGGATGTCAGTTTCTTGGTGGAAGGGTTGTCTCATGGCATGCAAGAAACAATCATTGTTTCTGCATCAACTACTGAAGCTGAATACATTGCTGCTGCAAGCTGCTATGCTCAAATGCTTTGGATTCAAAATCAAATGCTTGACTATGGATTAAACTTCAAGGAGACTCCCATTCACATAGAGAACAACAGTGCTGCCTCAATCACAGAGAATCTTATGCAACACTCAACAGCCAAACACATCAATATCAAGTATCATTGATAAGAGATAATTATGAAAAAGGATTAATTAAACTAGTCAAGTCCACTCAAATGAACAATATGCTGATCTATTGACAAAAGTTTTTGATGAACAGAGATTTAAATATCTTGTATTAGCTGTTGGGATGACAAATTTTGAGTAGGTTTTTCTTAAACTAATCTTAATATTTCTTAAAATCTATGTGTCATAAGTTGTCTAGTTCATCACTTTCATAAGCTCTTGTTTTCATGGGATGAAATCTTTTTGAAGAGGCTGATGCAACCTAAACATCCAATGTTTATCCTGCATGCTACACAAGTACTATGAAGAGAATGTTAGGAAGTTTCACACATGCAACATAAATATTCTAAGTGTGAAATCTTCCAAAGCCAAGACCAATATCTTCCGAAGCCAAATATGAAGTCTTCCGAAGCCTCAGAAAAAAAGTCTTCCGAAGCTTCAACTCGAAGACACAGATTTCTTCCGAAGACTTTTAACACATGCTTTATCTGATGTATTTTTCCATAAAGTTGGACACCTTTCCGCTGCACATCTGTAAGGTCCCAACTTACATGAGTTGGGGAAAAGGTCCATGCTTTTGGTAACTATACATTATGGTCTTGAGTCTGTAACTTTCAACTTCATGTACTTTATCCTTTTTGTAATAGATAAGGATGTGAGCTATGGCATGTCATAGTCACTAAGTCAAAATGCAATCTGCCTTTTGACTCTCCAATTGATTTTGTTTGTGTCTATCAATTGTATCGAGCTGGCTTTCAAAGTATAGCTGGCTGTAGGATGTAGTATAAGTATCTCATGTTCTTGTATCTTTCTATTATGGTTTGTAACACTTGTAATAGAACATAGAGAAAGCAATATACTGCATTCTTGAAAACCATATACTTGTGTTCTCTCTCTTACATTACTTGTGTTCTTAGTATCTTATTATGGTTAATCCAGTCTTACTGTTTGATTAAGTTTTAGTAATCTCCTCTTGTGTTGTTGTGTTGTAATTGACCCCTTCACCAGTCCTGCTTTGGTATTGCAGACTTTCAAGCTCTTGATATAAGATCTCACCATCTTAAAATCTCTCTCACACACAAATACTAAACTTTTCAAATGGCAACCATTTCCAAGACTGATATGGAAACTGGAACCATGAACAAGTCCCCACTGATAACTATTGATGAGTTTGATACCTAGTGTTTGAGAATGGAAGGTTTAATTAGGTCTCTTGATTCAAGAATATGGGAGCCTATTGAGAATGGACCTTTCATACCTAGCACCCCTTCTGCTACAGGTGCTGGTATGATCCCTAAGGATGTGGCTAACTACCCTGATGAAGATAGGAAGAGAGTAGAGATTGATAGAAAAGCCATGACAACCCTTCAAACTGTCCTTCCAAACTCTGTGTACAAAGTTTCAAGAAGTGCAAAATAGCCAAGCAGCTGTGGGATGCACTGAAACTAATGTATGAGGGTTCCTCTGAAGCCAAGGAGAACAAAAAAGATCTCCTGAAGCAGCAGTTTGAAAAACTTCACCTTCAAAACAAGTGAACCATGACTCAGCAATACTTCAGGTATGTTGAGATTGTGGATGCCGTTGTGGATGAGGAGTTTCTCTTGAGAACAGAAACATTGTAAGGAAGTTCATGTCCTCACTTCCTAGGTAGTGGACACACTACTATGTGGTGATCAAGAGGACTGAAAATCTCAAAACTCTAACTCTGACAGAGTTATATGGGATTCTCAGTGGCTACCAGATGAAGATGAACATGCAAGGTTCATCTAAAACTCCAACAATCAAATGGGTTCAGCCTTACATGTGGTTGAAAGGGATAGCGTAAACCCAACATCATCTCATATGCTACCCTGACAACTCACCAAAGGGTCCTTTCATCACCTTCCGAAAGACACCAAGGGAGAACTACACTCAAGGAAGTCCATTCCAAGAAACAAGCTCCTCTCAAGCTTTTGTGTCTTCTGATGAAAGCTATGGCAACTCTCTTTTCACTCTTGAAGACCTGGACTGTATTCATCGAGATGATCTGGAATACATGGAAATAGTCTAGCAGATGGCTCTTCTCACTCCCAGAACCAAGAAGTTCTACAAGAGGACTCGAATGAAGTTTGCAAGCAATGCAACCAGTGAAAAGTTTGGCCTGGACAAAGGCAAAGTGAAGTGTTACAACTGTAACTTGATGGGCCACTTTGCCAGAGAATGTAAGGCACCTAAAACAAGTTGTGGCCAAACACAGTCCAGACCCTACTACACTGACAAAGCTTTCCAGAATGAGAAGTCAAAGCAGCAAGCTGCTGTTGCTGTTGAAGAAAGAGGATTTGACTGGAGCTTTCAAGTGGAAGATGCTTCTCCAAACCAAGCATTGATGGCAGATCATGATGAAGGCAAGGTATTGGAACATCTCTGTACTCCTGAATGCATTGCTAAAGTCAATAGATACAGGTCCTATAACTTGGAGATGAGATCTGACCTTGAGTCCTTAAACATTTTAAAATCTAATTTTAGAAAGTCTGAAAATGATTATAAACTAAAGATAGAGGACCTTGAGAAAACAATTTCAGTTCTAAAACATGAACACACAGATTTTAGGACTCAAATCAAAGATCTCATAACCAAGCTGACTGAGTGCCAGGCTGAGCTTGTGATCAGCAAAGCCAGGGTAGAAAAGAGTGTTCTTGAAGAAGAGACCTTCAAGAACATGATATCTTTATCCGTGCAAAACAAAGTGTGCTATTAAAATAGGCATGGATTGGGATACAATGGGATAGCTCCTCCACACACAATCTTGTCTGTAAGATCTCCTAGGTGTGGAACTTGTGAAGATGAGCTTCCTCTTATACATCCTATGAGTGAAGAGGATGAAGAAGAGATAGTGAAGAATTCCACTGAGAAGAGTGAAGAGGAGGATTCTATGAAGGGCTTCTATCCTTCTGAGGAGAAGAAAAAAACTATGATGACCAAGTCCATGAGAAAGAACATGATCAGAAAGAGCAAAAAAAATGCAAGGAAGGCTGAAGAGATCAAGACTACTTTTGACTCTAAGCAGAAACAAGTTTTCATATCTGCAGGATTCAAAGTAGTAAGGACTAAAGACATCAACCAAAGGTCTTCTCCTATGAGTTCTAGTTCTTGCTCAACTCATCTCAGTAACAAGAAGAAGACTGGTCTGTTGTGTACCACTGTTGCACAGCCTGGACCATCAAACTCCAAGAACAGTTCCCAGCCTAAAAGAACTATCTTGGCATCTGCAAAGATGAAGGTGGACAAGGGATGTGACCAAAGATAGTCTTGTTCCCAGCAGAAGACTCTTGTGAAGAAGAAAATAGTGTGTGTCATGTGTGAAAGTACCACTCACATTGCTAAGGATTATCCATACAATCCTAAAGGTACTGTCCATATGACCAGGACAAAGACTTCAAAGAATTCCAAGAAGATTCAAGCTTCGGAAGTAAAACCTATTTCCTTCGGAAGCTCAAAGTCTAAGAAGAAGGCAAGTGGAAAATTACCCTAGGAAGAGAAGTTGGTCTCGGAAGAAAGGAATTCTTCCGAAGCACTAAAGCCTGCTGCAGTGACTGCAGAATCTTCGCAAGGTTCAGTCATCAAAACTTCTGAAGTTCCAAAAGCTTCTGAAGTTTTGAAGGTCAAGTCCAAGACTCCAAAGGTGGTGTGGAAGTCTAAGAAAGACCAAGTGACTGAGAATTCTCCATCAACAACAACTCAAGATCCTCTTAGCACAGCCATTGGATCTATTACTGTTGCATTACCTTCTGTTAATGAGCCCAAGACAAGCAACGCTTGGGTTTCCAAATGTAACTAATCAACTTCTTTGTGCAGGGATAGCTCAAGACAAAAAAAAATCTCTGGATCATTGATAGTGGTTGTTCCAGGCACATGACAGGCAATAGTTCACTACTCCAAAACATTGAAAGAATTGATGGAAACGTGGTTACATTTCTGTAAGGGGCAAGGTCACAAATGGTAAGCTCGGTATTGAAAAGCTAAACTTGGTCAAAGAGCTTGGGTACAATCTTTCTTAGTGTATCCCAATTTTGTGATCAGAGTCATAACATGCTCTTTACTAAGCATGAGTGCATTGTTGTCAAGCCTAGTGTGGTCATTCCTCATGAGCATATCCTGCTTAAAGTCCCAAGGAAAGGGAACATGTACAAGATGGATTTGCAAGAAACATCTCCCTCTAGAGAAGTTTTATGCTTTCTGTCTAAAGACAATAGTGATGACTCTTTCCTATGGCATAAAATGAATGTGCCATGTAAACTTTAAAACATGAACAAGTTAATTAAGATGATTTGGTAACTTGAATATGAAAGAAAGAGTTTACAAGTGATGACCATTGTGTTGCATGCCTGAAAAGGAAGCAACATAAGGTATCTCACAAGCCTAAGGAAAGAAAGTCCATCACTACACCCCTACACTTGTTACATATGGATCTCTTTGGCCCCACCAGTGTAATGAGTCTAGGAAGGACCTCTTATTGTTTAGTGATCGCACATGACTTTACAAGATTCACTTGGGTTTTCTTCCTTAGAACTAAGGATGAGACTCCTAAGATTCTAAAGAATTTCATCTTAACGATTGAGAATCAATCTGATCACAAGGTCAAGATCATAAGATGTGATCAAGGAACTGAATTTAAGAATCAAATCCTTGATACATTCTATGATGAAAAGGGTGTTACAAGACTATACAGTGCTCCCAGAACTCCTCAGCAAAATGGTGTTGTTGAGAGGAGAAACAAGACACTGATTGAAGCTGCAAGAACCATACTGTCTGACTCTAAGCTGCCCATCACCTTCTGGGCAAGGGCAGTCAACACTGCCTGCTATGTTCAGAATAGAGTTTTAGTGGTCAAGACTCATGGCAAGACTCCTTACGAACTTTGGCACAAGAGGAAACCTTTATTGGTTTTCTCAAGTCATTTGGATGTCCTTGCACCATCTTCAATACCAAAGATCAAATTGCCAAGTTTGCTGAGAAATCAGATGATGGATACTATATTGGATACTCTTCTCAAGCTAAGGCTTATAGAGTGTACAATCTCAGAACTAGAATTGTTGAAGAGTCAGCCAATGTGACTTTCAATGAACACAAACCCTTTGTAGATGGTTCTGGTCCTGATTGGCTATTTGATCTTGACTTAGTTACCAATGTTTTCACAAATCTTGTCAGAATGTTTCAGGATTTGTAGAAAATTTAAATACAGGTGATCCTGATCCAAGATTTGAGCTAAGAAGACCTTCAAGTTATACATCTTCAGCTCTAGTTGGAACTATTTCTGCTAATGAGGTTTCTATCAGCACTACAATGACAAAATCAACTGATACATCTAGGGTGCCTTCAAATTGAAGCTCAGAGGCTCCACAACCAGATAAGAACATCTCAATGGTGGAAGAAAACAATGGTGGTGGTGATAGTGATCAAGAATTTCTTGATGTCACACACTGCTTGGATCAAGTTTCTCTTGAAAAGTGTGCTAGTGTGGTGGGAGAAACATCCATATCAGATCTAAATTTCTCTAATTTAGATCTTTCTTAGCAACTTGCGGTGATTCCTCAGCTTAGGATCCATAAGTCTCACCCACCCCAAACATCATTGGAGATGTCGTCACAGGGCTAAGGACAAGTGGACAAACCCATAAGCAAATGTTTGTCTTCACTCTTGTTTCTTATCCCAGATAGAGCCAAACAAAGTTGATGAGCTCTATAGGATGGAAGTTGAGTTGAAGCTATGCGACAAGAGCTACTTCAATTCAAAAGGCAGAAAGTTTGGAACCTTTGTACTCTTCCTTATGGGAAGACTACCATTGGAACCAAATGGGTGTTTAGGAACTAAAAATATGACAGAGGCATCATCATCAAGAACAAAGCTAGACTAGTTGTTCAAGGATACACACAAGAAGAAGGGATTGGCTGCACTGATGTCTTTGCTCCAGTAGCAAGATTAGAAGCTCTTAGGATATTCTGGCAGTTGCTGCATCCAAGAACTTCAAGGTCTTTCAGCATGATGTGAAGTGTGCCTTTTTGTATGGAGTGATTGACGAAGAGGTATATGTCAAACAGCCACCTGATTTTGTATATCCTGATCATCCTAATCAAGTCAGCAAGCTTGACAAAGTCTTTATGGGCTGAATCAGGCACCCAGGAAGTGGTATGAGACACTGTCTGAGTATCTTTGTAAACATGGATACAGGAGAGGTACCATAGATGGAACTCTCTTCTTCAAAGGACAGGGAAATGACATATTGATAGTTCAAATGTATGTGGATGACATCATCTTTGGTTCAACTAATCCAAATCTCTGTAAAGACTTTGAGAAGCTGGTGAAAGACAGATTTGAAATGAGTGCCATGGTGGAACTCAATTTCTTTCTGGGAATTCAAGTGAAGCAAGTTGAAGATGGCATTTCCATAAGTCAGTCAAAGTATGTTCAGGCATACTAAAGAGGTTCAATATGACTGATTGTAAGATTGCTAAGACACCCATAGCTAGAAACCACTCCCTTAAACCTGATCTTGAGGGGGAGTATGTAGATGAGCACTTATACAGGGCTATGATTGGGTCTCTTATGTATCTTACTGCTAGCATGGCTGATATTATGTTTGCTACATGCATTTGTGCAAGATATCAAGTCAACCCTAAGATGTCTCACCTTATCACTGTCAAGAGGATTTTAAGATACCTCAAGGTTACTTCAACACTTGGTTTATGGTACCCTAAGAATCCTGACTTTAATTTATATGCTTATACAGATAGTGATTATGGTGGTTGCAACATGACTGCAAAGTCTACATGTGGGGGATGTCAGTTCCTTGGTGGAAGGGTTGTCTCATGGTAATGCAAGAAACAATCATGTGTCTCTTCATCAACTGCTAAAGCTGAATACATTGCTGCTGCAAGCTGCTGTGCTCAAGTGCTTTGGATTCAGAATCAGGTGCTGGACTATGGGTTAAACATCAAGGAGACTCCTATTCACATAGACAACAATAGTGCTATCTCAATCACATAGAACCCTGTGCAGCACTGAAGGACTAAACACATCAATATCATGTACATTTAATAAGAGATAAATATGAAAAGGGATTAATTAAACTAGTCAAATTTCACACAGATGAACAAAATGCTGATCTATTTACAAAGGATTTTGATGAACATACATTTAAATATCTAATATTAGCTGTTGGGATGATAAACTTTGAGTAGGTTTTTCTTAAAACCAATTCTTATTATTTCTTAAAATATGAGTGTCCTAAGTTGTCTATCTCATCACTTTCATAAGCTCATGTTTTCTCTGGATGAAAATTTCTTTTTGAAGACTTTCCTTGGATTTTTTAAAATTTCTGATACTTCGGAAGTTTTGCTTTTAACTTCGGAAGTAAATCATGCTTCAAAATAAATAACTGTCTAAGAAGTTTACCTTCGGAAGAGTTCTCAGATCTATCTTCCGAAGCTTAAATACTTGTCTCAGGCACTTACTTATTTTCAAGGACCATTTACTTTCGAAGCAAAATTAACTCTCGGAAGCTTTGTATTTTATATACAAAGCAATAAAGTTTTAATTTCTTTTCCGAAGCAAGATTTTCAAAACTCTTAGGAAAATCTATCAAAGTCATTTTAGCTTCGGAAGCTCATTAATTAAAACTTCCCAAGATAATTAACCTTCGGAAGCTTATTGACTTCAAAGAAAACTACTTTTTGAGCAAAAGTAAACTACTTTTTTAGAGGTGGGACCGACGTCCGGATTTCAAAGTTTATCCTCTTTCATTAAACTTTATCTGAAATCCCTCTCACATATAAACCCAACGGTTTCCCCCTCTTTCTATCATCTCTTCTTCCTCCAAACCTAAAAACCCAATTTCTCTCTGAAATTTATTTCTTCCTTCTTTCTTTATCTTTAAGCTACCTCAAAATGGCCATCCTTGCTCATAGAAATGATCCCAACTTTACCATGAGGCAACACAATCAGGTTGCTCTGTTAAGCTCTGAGAAAGATCCTCATTTCTTAGAGGTTTTTCAATTCTTACCATTATCCAAGTACTTCACCTCCCTAACCATTGATCCTTCTCTCTATGAGGATCAGCTGCTTGATTTCTAACAGATCTGCCAAGAGGTCATTATAGACGGGGAGAAGGCACTGTCTGCCATAGTGCAAGGGAGAACAATCTTCATCACTCTGGCCATCATCAATAGGCATCTTCAGCTGGATGATGAAGAAGGTGAGGTGTTCTTTCCAAAGGAACCGGTTAATCATTCCTTTGAGTAGATGGGATATGAGGGAGATTTCTCTATAAAGACCTTTAAGAAAGGGAAGGTCTCATCCTAGTGGAGATTCCTCCTCCATGTGGTCATTCACAGCTTATTAAACAAGCATGGTGGTTGGACTAGATTCCTGAGGATCTCTCCTCCATAATCCATGGAATGGTTGAAGGAGTCAAATTCAGGTATTCTCAGTTTGTTTATACAAATTTACTTGCTAATTTAGACTCCTTAGAATATTACATGTTTCCTAGATATGTCCAGTACATTCTTAACTGTGAACTGGGCTCACAGTTGCGGGAAAGAGGTAACATTCTTAAATTGAGACAGATGAAACCTCGTAGCT
Source organism: Flaveria trinervia (assembly GCA_025506515.1). Classification (NCBI taxonomy): domain Eukaryota; kingdom Viridiplantae; phylum Streptophyta; class Magnoliopsida; order Asterales; family Asteraceae; genus Flaveria; species Flaveria trinervia. The sequence goes on from CM046443.1 coordinate 59,854,183, forward strand.
TTAAAATACTGAGAAAGCCCACTATTGGCTTCTCTAGGGTAGAAACAACCCTAGTCCCAAAAATGTTAGAGCTCATTGCTCAAGGTGACAACCTAGCAGCACAAGCTAGTGTTGAGCCCACACCTGCTACCTCCCAACCACCCACACAACCTAAAATCACCGTCACTTACCAAAAAAAGTCCTAACGAACTCCTGCTCAGACTATTTAGTGTGAGGAGGCCCCCATATACTTACCCACACAGGAGGAAGTGCACACTGAAGCTCCCACTTCACTTGAGGAGTAGACCACTCCCATCTCTTCAATAATCAATGTTGAGGTTCCTCATGCTTAGCCTGATGAGCTCATTAGCCCAACTGCCTTAACCATCACTCTGAGTCTCAACACTCAAGTGATCAACCTTCAGGGTACAGTTACCATCCCCAGCCTATAGATCTCAACTAACCAATTCCCAACCTTGATTTCTATACTGATGAAGATCTAGGTTTCAGTTCGTATAATGAGTCTCTTTTCTTTACCACTACTCAAAGAGAGATGAATGCTCTCGAGTCTCCTATATCTATCCTGTATCAGTCACCTACAACTGAGGTGGACACTTCTAAACCTGTTCAGAATGTCCATATGGAAAAGTCTCTCACTTCTTAAATTTATACATCATTAAGACCCTAACCACGACAACTCAGTCCACTGACATCTCAACTAAGATTGCAGTGAGCAGAGGAAAACCAGCAGCCAAGAAGCTGAAGCTGGTGGTGAGTGAGAGGACTTTGGTCCAATCATCACATCCCCTAATGATTCATCTAATGAAGATGAGGGGAATCTAAGACTAAAGGAGCACAAACTCACTAAAACATGCACCTATTTAGTCTTAAAGGTCACACATCTTGAATCTTAGGTGACTAGCTTAAACAACAGGATCAATGATGAGCAACTTGAGATTTCATATCTTAAGGAAAAACTAGCTATGAGACCTTTAAGAAGAGCTCAACCAGGAACACAAGAACCTGTGGATGTGATTGACCTATCTTCCAGCTCACCTATGCAAGTGGGTGATGCTATCAAAAAGGAGGAGAAAGTCATCACAACTATAGAACCTGGGAGTTCTTCAAAGAGAGTGGACATTGTGGACTCACCATCCTTACTTGCAATTGTGCATTCTCAGCAAACTCCTCAAATTCACATTGATGTGGACTACATGAACTCCTTCATATGATTCTGTTTGAGGATGGGATACCAAGGGCTATGTTATCTTCACCATCTTCAAATCACATCATTTGGTGGAGATATGACAACATCAGGAAAGCCCTAATCATCATAAGAGTTCATGGACATCAAGAAGTCTTCAATTTTCAGACTTTGAACTACTATAAAGGTCTGGATTTAGTCAACATGCCACTTGTCAACCCAAGCAAATCAAGACAAGTTGACAGACTAGCTCAAAGAATCGAAGACAGGATCACCGCGGAGTTCAGCTTAAGAAAGAGACTTAGGCAATCAAGTAATGCCATCGGCCAACTAGATGTTGAGTAGACCCTAAGATTAGTTTCATATGGGAAACCTTGACTGAAGGCCCAGTGGCAGAACCTGAGACCCCTATTCATCATCATCAACTGCTGCAGAGATCCACACTCCTATTGAGACACCTGCTGGTGAAGGTGCTTCTCAACCTCTCTCTGGCCAGAGCTCAGAAGCTGCATCAAGCAATGAAGGCCAAAGCTCTCTCCACCCTGAGTCACAAAGGTCTGTGAGTGACAAGGGAAAAGAAAGATGACATCTGAGGAGATTCAGGAGGAGGAGAAAGAGAGGAAAAGGAGGCTGAGGGGAGAAATTTCATCTACTGAGTCTTCAAGACTCATGGAGTCTGCTATCAGGGCTGCCCCCAGACCAGATAAACCGAATGATGAGTTAAGGGCAGTGAGGATAAATTATCTGTAGACAAGGAACTATGACATAGACAGTGTCATCTCTCTCCCCTTAGATGAGTTGAATGAACTAGTTGACCTGGAAAGGTCAAAGGAGAAGAAGAGGCATAAGATGCAGAGCTTCTAGTACCAATCAAAGAAGAGAGAAGAAGAAAAAGACTGTACAAGGATATGCCTACCCTCTCTCCAGTTCAGGAAAGTCCTACATAAGAAGATGTGGTTCAACAAGAACCTCAGGTAGACAAAGAAGAAGAGAGGATCAAGATGATCAACTACCTAAGTGCCACAGGTTTCTATGAGGCAGATGCACTTCTTCCCTTGTCCTACGACTATGTTGAGTTTAAGTACTTAAAACAGCTTGAATATGAAATAGTCAAGCATAGAAAGACTACTAAGAACAACCTAAGGGAAGAAGATGCAAAATCAAGAGCTATCATCAAAAAGAGCATGAAGAAGTCTGATGATGGGCAGAGGATGACGAGCTTCTTTAAGCTATATGGATTCTCCAAAAGAAGACTTGGCCCCATGTCTCTATCCATTATCGATGAGTATATTAGGGTGATCAAGCAGAAGATCAAAAGTGGAGAGCTCATTGATTTACACTCCACTCCAAGTCAAGCCCCACCCGCAGAGGAGGTTAAGGTTGAACAACCAGAGACAACACAACCTGGACCTCCTGCTGAAAGTCAACAAACTTCATCTTTTGATCCATAGCAGGTTCAACCTCCTTCTACTTCTGAGCCTGAGAGAGAGGAAGTCCCAATTGAGAAAGACAATGAATATCAATCTGGTTTTGTAGGTCAGTCTTCATAGTTAAAATCTACAAAGAGAAAGAAAAGGATGGCTTCTAAACCAAAGACAAAGAAGAAGAAGACTGCACCCTCTTCTAAACCCCAGGATGAGTCAGAACATCCTGAGGTTATGCAACCAGAGGATGCTATATCAACTCCAATTCAAATAGCTCCTCTAGCATCAGGAAGACCCATCTTGTCTTGGACATACACCACAAGTCCAGAAAGATGGCATGTCGTTAGAGATCAAGGCACCGAAGACATTTACAAATATGCTTTTACCTTCGGAAGAAAATCATACCTTCAAAACAAATAACTGTCTAAGAAATTTACCTTCGGAAGAAATTCTGAAATATCTTCCAAAGCTTAATACTTGTCTCAGACACTTATGTGTTTTCGGGGATCATTTTTTTCCGATGCAAAAGTAACTTTCGGAAGCTCTATTCCTTTGAACAAAGCAATCAAGTTTTTGTTTTTTCTTCCAAAGCAAAATTTTTACAACTCCTAAGGAAATCTTCCGAAATCATTTTAGCTTGAGAAGCTTTTTCATTAAAAAAACTTCCGAGGATAATTTACCTTCAGAAGATTTTTGACTTCCAAGAAAACTACTTTATAGGGAAAAGTTAACTACCTTTTTAGAGGTGGGGCCGACATTCAGATTTCAAACTTTATCCTCTTTCATTAAACTTTATATGTAATCCTTTTTCACAAATAAACCCAATGGTTTCCCCCTCTTTCTATCATCTCCTTCTTCTTCCAAACCCAAAACCCCAAATTTCTCTCTGAAATTTCTTTCTTTCTTCTTTCTTCATCCGGTATCTTCCTCAAAATGGCCAACCATAACCACAGAAATGATCAGAATTCTACCATGCAATTACACAGGCAACATAACCATGTTGCTCTATTACACTTTGTGAAAGATCCTCATTTCATAGAGGTTTGTTGATTCTTAGCTCTATCAAAATATTTCACCTCCCTTACCATTGATCCGACACTTTATGAGGATCAACTGCTAGATTTTTAGAAGACTTGTCAAGAGGTCATCATGGATGGGAAGAAGGCACTATCTGCAACAGTGCAGGGGATAAAAGTCTTTGTCACTCCGGCCATCATCAACATGCATCTTTAGCTGCATGATGAAGAAGGTGAAGTGTTCTTTCCTAAAGAAGCTGTTAACCAGTCCTTGAGCAGATGGGCTAAGAGGGAGATTTTTCTATCAAGATGTTCAGGAAACAAAACGTCTCATCCCAATGGAAATTCCTTCTCCATGTGGTTATCCACAGCTTATCAAATAAGCATGGTGGATGGGACCAGATTCCTAAGGATCTCTCCTTCATTGTTCATGTGATAGTTCAGGGAGTCAAGTTCAGATAATCTCAGTTTTTATACACTAATCTGCTTGGAAACTTGGACTCCTTAGAGTGCAATATGTTCCCTAGGTATTTTCAATACATTCTTAACTGTGAACTGGGCTCACGGTTAAGGAGAACAGGTAATACTCTTAAATTGGTACACATGAAGCCTAACATCTTTAAAATACTAAGAAAGCCCACTGTTGGCTTTTGTGGGATAGAAACAACCCTTGTTCTAAAAATGATAGAGCTCATTGCTCAAGGTGACAACCTAGCAACACCAACTAGTGTTCAACCCACACCTTCTACATCCCAACCACTTAAACAGCCACAAAGCACCCTGACCTACCAAAAAAAATGACCCCCTAAACAGAGTATTCAGTCTGATGAGCTCATACTTCTCCTGAGGAGCAGACCACTCCCATTCCATCAATAATCAGTGCTAAGGTTCCTCATGCTCAACCTGCTGTGCTCATAAGCCCAAAAGCCTTAAACCATCACTCTGAGTCTCAACACTCAAGTGATCAACCTTCAGGGAACAGTTACCATCCCCAACCTTTGGACATAATCCAACCAATCCCTAACCTTGACTTCTACACTGATGAAGATCTAGGTTTCAGTGAGTACCGTGATTCTCTTTTCTTTTCCCCTGCTCAAAAAAAGATTAGTGCTCCTGAGTATCCTATTTCTAGCCCACATCAGTCACCTACTATTGAGGTGGACACTTCTAAACCTATTCAGGATGTCCATATGGAAGAGGCTCTCACTTTTTCAAGTGATTCCATCATTAAGACCTCAACCATGGCAACTCAGCTGACTGACTCCTCAATTGAGGTTGCCATTGAGTAGAGGAAACGCAACAGCCAAGAACCTCAAGCTAGTGGCGGGAGAGAGGACTTTGGTCAAATCATCTCATCCTCTAGCATCAGGGGAATTTGAGACTAATAGTGTAAAAACTGTCACAAACATGCACCTATTTAGTCTCCAAGGTCAGCCATCTTGAATCTAAAGTGACTACCTTGCAAAATAGGGTCAATGATCAGCAACTTGAGATTTATTATCTTAAGGAAAAACTAGCTGGGAGACCTTTAAGAGGAGCTCAACCAGGAAGACTAAAACCTATGGAGGTGATTGACCTAATTCCTAGCTCACCTATGCAAGTGGGTGATGCTACCAAAAAGGGAGAGAAAGTCGTTACGATCACAGAACCAGGGAGTTCTTACGAGAGTGTGGACATTGAGGACTCACCATCCTCACTTGCAACTATGCACACTCAGAAACTTCCACAAGGTCACATTGATGTGGACTCTATAGACTCCTATATACATAGTCTGTTTAAGGAAGGAATACCAAGGGCTATGTCATCTCCACCAACTTCAAATCACATCATTGGGTGGAGGTATGACCACAATAGAAGAGCCCTCATCATTCTTATAGTTCAAGGACAGCAAGAGGTCTTCAATTTTTAGACCTTGAATTTCTACGAAGGTCTGGAATTTTTAGACCTTGAATTTCTATGCCACTTGTCAATCAAAGCCAATCAAGACAAGCTCATAAGCTAGCTCAAAGAATCCAAGACCGGATCAATATAGAGTTCAGCTTGAGAAGTAGACTAAGGCAATCATGCAATGCCATCACTCAACTAGATTAGTTTCATAGGGGAAACCTTGACTGAAGTCCCAGTGGCAGAATCTAAGAGCCCTGTCTCATCATCATCAACTGCTGCACAGATTCATACCCTTATTAAGACACCTGCTGGTGAAGGTGCTTCTCAACCTCTCTTTGGCCAGAGCTTGGATGCTACACCAAATAATGAAGGCCAAAGCTCTCTCCAACCTGAGTCACATTTGTCTATGAGTGACAAAGGGAAAAGAAAAATGACATGTGAGGAGATTGAGGAGGAAGAGAGAGAGAGAGTAAAAGCAAGCCGAGGGAAGAAAGTTCCTCTTTTGGGTATGCAAGACTCATGGAAACTACTATCAGGGCTGCCCCCAGACCAAACACTCATAATGATGAATTGAGGGTAGTCATGATCAACTACTTGCAGACCAGGAACTATGACATAGACAATGTCATTTATCTCCCCTTAGAGGAGTTAAATGAACTGGTTGACAGATAAATGTCAAAGGAGAAGAAAGAGGCAGAAGATGCTCAGCTACTGGTATAAATGAAAGAAGAAAGAATAAAGAAAAGGTTATATAAGCATGTTCCCACTCTCTCCCCAATTCAAGAAACTCCTACACATGAGGATGTGGTTCAACAAGAACCTTATGTAGACAGAGAAGAAGACAGGATCAAGATGATCAACTACCTGAGTGCCATAGGCCTCTATCAGGAAGATGAACTTCTTCCATTATCCTATGACTATGTTAAACAACTTGAACTGGAGATAGTCAAGGAAAGAAAGACAACTAAAAGGAAGCAAAGGGAAGAAGCTGCGAAGTGAAAAGCCATCATTTAGAATAGCATGAAGAAATATTTAGAGATGTATAAGATGATGAGCTTCTTGAAGCTATATGGATTCTCCAGAAGGAGACTTGGCCCTATGTCAGGCTCTTTCTCTTTTTCAGGCTCTTTCTCAGCATCAACTCTCTTTCTTTTCTTGTCTTTCACTGCCTTAGACTTTGCAGTCTCCCCGTTTTTGGTTGCATTGGAATCAGGGGTTTGGAAGGCAGAAATAGATTTATGAATAGCATCATCAATGTGGGTTTGTAGATTTGAGGGAATCCTCTCATCAATGGCTTGATGCACTATGTCAGTGATGATGGGAGTGATGAGAGGTATGGAGTTTTGAAAGATAGCAACCATCTGCTCAGAGGGGTTCTGTCCCTGAGAAGTGGTGCCAAAAGCAGAGGCTGGTGGCTCAGTTATGTGTGTAGGCTCAGTGTTTGGGGAACCATCAAATGAAGGTTCCATCTGTGGGGTTTGTGGGGTAGATGGTCTTTGATCCTGAGACATTTTGGCAAGCAGCTCTTTGAGTCTGCTCACCTCATTCTCTAGGATGGTATTGTGGGCTAGAACATCATAGAAAAAGCCCAGGTCATCATCAGTCTGTGCTGAATCACCTGACCTCCTGATTGAATCAGGATGTACATGCTCTGAGTGTAGATCAGTAGTAGCATGTGCCCCTTGTTCTTGGTACTGGGGACTTCCTGCCTCAGGACTATGTCCTTCATTGCCAGCTGCCTCTGGTGAGGTCTTATGGATAGTACCAACTTCATCCTGATCATATGCTGAAGCATGAGAAGTGGCAACCTCACCAGATGTTCGAATCTTCGTTTCTACACTTGGAGATGGAACAATGTAACCCATGTGCTGTCGGTTATCAGAAGCATTTGGATCCATCCCCTCAATTGTTGAGGCTATCCCAGTTTTGATTGGTATCTGGGGAGGGGGTGAGGAATGCAACTGAGTCAGCACTTTTGCAACTATTATGGTAGGACTTTGGGGGGCGGTTGCAGTTGGAGATGGTGTGAAAGCAGTATGCACCCGGGGAGAGTGGTGCGTTTCAATGGCAACCTCCTCAAATGAGGAAGGTTCCAGATGTATAGGTGCCCCAAATGTGGTTGCTGCAGGCTCCTGTTGAGAGGAAGCCTGAGCGGTTGAGGTTGGGTGAGTACGTGTATCTACAGGGGGTTATGGCCAGTATATATATCCTGCGTTTGTGTTGCAGGGGCATCCTCAGGGGACTCATCTCCTTGAGCAGCCTTTTTGGGTTTCTTGTGTTTGGGTTTGGTGGGGACTTTGGATTTGGAAGTGGTGGCTATGGGTTCCAGCTGCGTGGGTTTTCGCAGCTTGGCAGCCTGTTTGAGTGACTGGTCTGAGTTGTGCGTGGAGTATACTTCAGGCAATACAGCCATGGCAGGGACTCCAAGGCCAACAAGTCCCTCAGCTTTCAGCTGGTTCTCTATTATGGCCATTATGAACCGTGGATAGAATATCCATCGGTTAGCAATAGGTTTTGAGGCCATATCCTTAAGTTCAAGAAATATTAATTCAGAAAAAATTAAGTTTTGTTGCTCAAGGATAGAGAAGAATACCTGCTGCCACCTCGTTGACATTTGATCCCAAGACGAAGTCTTAGGGGCTAGGCAGACATTCACCATATGAAAAATAAGGCGTTCAGCGTCATGGAAATGCCTCTTTAGGATGGTAGAAGCGCTGAGGTTACCCTAGTATCCATGTTGGGCAAATGATAGATCAGTTGTGCCCTTTGAATATCCAGCGGGGAAGGTGGCATCATCCAGTTGTAGGGTTTGGCGACGGATTGCCGGAGTGATGACCACCTTACGGCAGTTGACGAACGACTGGAGACTCTCGGTGTCATTCTCCCCAGTGGTAAGGGTGACGTTCATCGAGAACTGATTTAAGGATTCAGCATAAATGGTAGGATTGATAAGGAAGGCGGTTTTGTATGGAGAATGGACCATTAGATCAATGGTAGTATCGAACTTCGTCCAGAAGGGTGATTTGGTAAGGTAGGCAACACAATTGTGTCTTGGTTTAAGGTGCATGGTTGCCATTAATGGGAGAGAAGGTTCGGAGTTTTTGAACGTTAGGTTTGAGATGATGAAGCTCTGTAGGATTAGGTATTTATAGGGTAAGGGTTATGAAACGACTGAAGGGTTTGGTGTAAATCATCAGTTGTTTTAAATGACTGATGACATGGTATGAACCTTTAGAGGTTGAAATAGCTGAAGTCTTGGTTTTAGGCAACAACAGTTATAAAACTACTCAAAACCATAGTTTTGACTTCAGATGTTGGAAACAACTGAGGACTTGGTGTTAGTCATCAGTAGTTGTGAAACTACTGAAGACATGGTTTTGTCATCAGTTGTTGTAAACGACTGAAGACTTGTTGTTAGTCATCAGTAGTTGTGAAACTACTCAAGACATGGTTTTGTCATCAGTTGTTGTAAACGACTGAAGACTTGGTGTTAGTCATCAGTGTTTGTGAAACTACTGAAGACATGGTTTTGTCATTAGTTGTTTAAGATGAAACAGCAGTTGTAAAACAACTGAAGAGAAAATTACCATCAGTAGGTTGCGTCAATTCTTAGCTTTTCAGCTGTTTCATACTGTCCTCAACACTTCATCAGTCTTTTTGGTTGTTTTCAGTTGTTTCATAGGAGATCAGTACTTATCTGTTTTTACTAACATTAGTAGTTATAACTACATCAGTAGTTTGTAACAGAATCAGTACTAATTTGTGACATGTTTACTAATGATCATCAGTACTTGTTTATTGAGATCATCAGTAGTTGTCAATTATTCTAGTTGCAGCATACCAAGTCTTAACACTAGGTTTTGGAAAGTTGAACAATCCAAAGGCTTAGTAAAAATGTCTGCAAGCTCATCAGCACTAGGCATAAACTTTGGATCAATCAGACCTTTTTCAAAACAGTCCCTAATAAAATGGTGTCTGATCTCTATATGTTTGGTCCTAGAGTGCTCGATAGGATTCTTGACAATGCAAAGAGCTGAAGCACTGTCCATTAATAATGGAGTCTTCGTCTCTGTAATGCCATAATCCAAAAGTTGGTTCTGAAGCCAGAGTACCTGAGATGTACAACTTGCAGCAGCAATGTACTCTGCTTTAGCAGTGGATGTAGCAACAGATGTTTGTTTCTAACTCTGCCAAGAAATCAAATAGTTGCCTAGGAATTGACATCCACTAGAAGTTGACTTTCTGGTAAACTTACACCCTGCATAGTCACTATCAGAAAAAGCAACTAATTTGCAAGAGTGTCCAGTGGAATACCATAAACCTAGAGATTGTGTACCTTGCACATATCTAAAGATCCTCTTGACTGCAATCAAATGAGACTCTTTAGGAGCAGCCTGAAATCTAGCACAAACACAAGTTGCAAACATGATATGTGGTCTAGAAGCTATTAAGTACATCAAGGACCCAATCATACATCTGTGAAGTGTTTTATCAACAACTTTACCTTTCTGAACGGCATCCAGTTGTGTGGTGTTGCACATGGGAGTAGAACAGGGCTCAAAATTTTGTAAATCAAACTTATTCAAAAGATCTTTTGTATATTTTGACTGATGAATAAAGGTTCCATTAGCCTTTTGTTTGATTTGGAAGCCTAGAAAGAACTGTAATTCTCCCATTGCACTCATTTCAAACTTTTGTTTCATTAAACATGTAAAATCATCACACAACTGGGGATCAGAGGATGCAAAAATAATATCATCAACATAAATTTGCACAAGTAGCTTAGCTGATCCACGTTCTTAATGAACAATGTTTTATCTATGGAGCCTGTAGTGAAATTATTTTGAAGAAGAAAATTTTGATAATGTTTCATACCAGGCTCTAGGAGCTTGTTTCAACCATAAACAGCCTTATCAAGCTTGTAAACCCAATCTGGATGTTTATTATCCTCAAAGCCTGGTGGTTAACACTGTTGAACCCTGAAAGGATCATACATGCCAATTCAAGTGGTGGATGGTTGCTCTGCTGGAATCCCTCATGTCCAAGAACAAATGTGGATCAAGACAAGTATCTGCTGAATAAGAAGAAAAATACAAGTGTTGGTCATCCGCATTTGTCAATGCGGATGACAAGTTAACAAATGCGGATATACATTTGTTCATCCGCATTGACCAATGCGGATTACCAAAGAAATGCGGACAAGTGTTTTGTTCATCCGCATTTACCAATGCGGATGACCAAACTTCAATGCGGTTGAAGAAATGCTGATGAAGTCAACTCATCCGCATTTGTCAATGCCGATAATCAACAGCCAATGCTGATGAAGACTTAAACTAGCTTTAGTAAGGGTAGTTAGTCTTTTGTAATGGCAACGTGTTTGCCTATAAATAGAATAGTATACCTCATACATGGGGTAACTTTTGTCTGTAATTTGATTTGATTCTTAGTTCCTAGAATGTTCTGTTTGCATTGAATGTTCTTGTAATCAATCAATCAAAGTATTCAATATATACAAACATATTTATGAGTATCTTATGTATTCAATGTTCATTGATTGTCTGATTCCGCCTCTCAATCTTTGACTCAATCACTATATTCGGTCCTTATTGATTCACATCAACTGAGATTATCTTTCTCAAATCTTATCCGGTCAAACACACATGAACCTCTTCTTTTATTTTTACCATATAAAAATGCACTTTTGACATCCATTTGAAAAACTTTAAGATTGTGGAATGCAGCATAGGCTAAGAACAATGTAAATCCTCTAGTTTGGCTACAGGGGCAAAGGTTTCATGATAATCAATACCTTCTTCTTGGGAAAACCCTTGTACAACCAGTCTAGCCTTGTTCTTGACAATAAGCCCATTTTCATCAGTTTTATTCCTAAACACCAATTTAGTGCCTATTGCACACTTACCTGGGGGTAGAGGAACCAGTTCCCACACTTGCTGCTTTTTGAACTGAAGTAGCTCAAGCTGCATGGCTTCAACCCATCAAATGTGCATGATATGATTGAGAAAGCCAAAACTGATGATTTGATGTCAAAAGCTTTATTCTTATTGACCACGGCTATGATCCTGATGAGGTATTCAAGCTAACTATGAGGGTATGATAGCAGAAGAAGAAAAAGTAAATAAGCTGCTTGACCCTATGGTTGAAGCAGAGTATGAGAAATCCGTGTCCCCCAAACCTTCAAAGACAAAGTCTGTCCTGAAGTCCAAACCTGTTGAAACTTCACAGACTACCCTTATGATCCATATAGCAAATCTGATAAGGAGATGAAAGAATATTGTCTTCCCAAGGATTACAAGGAGAAAACTTGCTAATATGAAGACAAACTCTCTCAGGGATGCTATACTTAGAGTAATCAATGAGAAGAAGGAAAGAATGAAAAAGATGGAAGAGGAGTTTGTCAGTCAAGAGCCCAGAATAAGAGTATCTAGTCAAGACATGCAACTCACTCAAAAAGATCAAGACTATCTGGCACCTATTCTGCATAAATACCCTGAATGGTTTGCTGAACCATCTCAAGTTACTTTACAAGAAGGGTTAACCACATCAGAGCTAATAAGAGGTGTCTCAACTCCAAAAGGCAAAGTTGATCAGAAAATAATCGCCTGGAAGTATGATAGTTCATGGAACATGTTTATGGTGAAAAGGATCTCAGGGCTTCTTCAATTTTTCACTGAATACTCAGTCCTAGTAAGTGCCCTGGAGATCCATGACTTAAAAGAACTAGCTCAATTGGAATTGATTAATCATACAACTATGTTCAGAGGTTATGAGTTTGAAGATATTTTGAGAATGTTCAAAAGAACCAACAACTTCAATTCACTAAAAACCATTTGCATGAGAAAATACAGATCGTTTGTGAACCCTCTTGACAAGAAGGAAAAGAAATCAGCAGAAGAGGTGATCTTTCCTGAACTTAAAGTCAAACCCACAGAATCACTAAAAAGAAAAAGTATTGCTAGTACACATTCCTCACTGCCTATATCCAATGTGTATTATGATGAGAAATATTATGAATTAGTGATTGAAAGAAAATGGAGAGGAAAAGAAGGATCTGAAATAAGATTGTTTAGTGGATATGAGGTAAGATTGCTAGATGAATCATATATCCACTACATCTATACAAGGCACTTTAGAGAAATAAGAAACAGACTTGGGGAAACTGACATGTACTTCTTCCACAAATGCATCAAACTTCTGAAGTTGGCTTATGACAGAATCAACAAAAAGAAGGAGATAAGGAGAAAGAAAAGGACTCCATTGCAGTTTGGCAACATTGTTAAACTAGAAGTTGATGTGGATGGTGCTCTCCTTATTCATAGAAATGGATTGTCAACTGTATCAATTTGGGAGCCCATCTCACTAAGGAAGATGCCAATCAATGCCATTCATGATATGAGTCAAATGAAGATACATGTGCTCAACAGGGAAAGATTGACTGATGCTAAAGAGTTCTCAAACATGATCAAAGCAATCTTGGACCCTTCATTCACTGATCCTTCATCAATAGCACTAGACCAGCAGAATCTTCACAACCCAATCCACCTCTGATCCTTGAAGTACATAGGTTGTATAATCCTTAGGGGGAGTATTGTTGGACCCTGAAAGGATCATACATGCCAATTCAAGTGGTGGATGGTTGCTCTGCTGGAATCCCTCATGTCCAAGAACAAATGCGGATCAAGACAAGTATGTGCTGAATAAGAAGAAAAATACAAGTGTTGGTCATCCGCATTTGTCAATGCGGATGACAAGTTAACAAATGCGGATATACATTTGTTCATCCGCATTGACCAATGCGGATTACCAAAGAAATGCGGACAAGTGTTTTGTTCATCCGCATTTACCAATGCGGATGACCAAACTTCAATGCGGTTGAAGAAATGCTGATGAAGTCAACTCATCCGCATTTGTCAATGCCGATAATCAACAGCCAATGCTGATGAAGACTTAAACTAGCTTAGTAAGGGTAGTTTAGTCTTTTGTAATGGCAACGTGTCTGCCTATAAATAGAATAGTATACCTCATACATGGGGTAACTTTTGTCTGTAATTTGATTTGATTCTTAGTTCCTAGAATGTTCTGTTTGCATTGAATGTTCTTGTAATCAATCAATCAAAGTATTCAATATATACAAACATATTTATGAGTATCTTATGTATTCAATGTTCATTGATTTTCTGATTCCGCCTCTTAATCTTTGACTCAATCACTATATTCGGTCCTTATTGATTCACATCAACTGAGATTATCTTTCTCAAATCTTATCCAGTCAATTGGTATCAGAGCCACGACTCTCAGTTCTTACTCAGATCTGTACAGATCTAGTCTGAACCCGATAGATCTGGTGATTGAGTAGCTGAATAGAGTATTTATATATCTCTAATAAGTTTACACACCGAATACTACCTGAAATACTCATCAATAGCCCCTCATTCAACAAATCAGTCGAACACAGAACATCTTACAGACTACAAGTCCGACAACCTACAAAAATACAAAGACACTCCTGATTACAGACATCATAGTCATCAGATATGAATCTACTGGATGTTTTTAATGATTATTTGAACTAAACCCACTGAATAGACTTAAAAACTCACTAATCCATACTAAAAATCAACTGATAAAATGGATTCTCATAGTTATTCAGAACTTGGGCATACCACAAAACCACCAATGCTGAAACATAAATCTGAGTTCAAACAATGGAAAATAAGATTTATGAATTATATTACAGGTGTAGATCATGACTACTCGATTTCGATATGTAAAGTTCACCACATCCCAATAACACTGTCAGCTGATCAGGCAGCTCTCTACAGAACAACCAGGATTCCCATTGAAGATCTTACTCTAGATGATGACGATTATAAGAAGATCAAGATTGACCTTAAAGCATATTCCATCCTCACTCAAGCACTTAAGATGGATGTGCTTAAAAGGCTGGAGAAGTATGGAACTGCAAAAGCAGTTTGGGATGCTTTGCAAATTATGTGTGAAGGAAGTAGTGAGGTTGCTGAAATCAACCGAGACAAACTGATAAATCAGTATGAAACCTTCCATCATTTCATAGGGGAATCAATTTCTAAACAATTGCACAGATTCGTGCAGTTAGTAAATGATTAGGAGATAATGGGAGTGACTTACAAATCAAAAGACCTCAACAAGAAAATGTTACATATTCTTCCAGAGCATTGGAAACAAAACGTAACAATGCTGAAAAATACTCTTGATTTGGAGAGTACCACTCTTGACATAATGATTGCAAAAATTGAAGCACGGAACTTGATGAAAGAAGTAGGAATCTTTGAGGACCAAAAGTTGTTGAAGCTTATAAGTTTCCATTTGAAACTCATTCTGTTGAGAATGCCTTCAATACTGAAGAGGATGACTTTCTGTCATCTGGAGATCAACACAAAACCACTGGATTCTTTGCAGCACACTCAATTAACAGACTATCAACATCAGCATCAACATCAACCAATCAATCAACAGGATTCTCTTCTGTCTCTACCAACCCTACTGATGATCAAAAAACAGAAGAACAAAAGGCTACATATAATGCCTTTGTAGCAAGTTTTGAGGCATATTTGGGAGGAAGACTGACTTCTGCATATCTAATCCAAGAAGATCTAGAGGAAATGGATCCAGATGATGTAGAAGACATGGATTTACAATGGCAAATGGCTATGATTGCCATGAGAGCTAAAAAAATTTTCAGGAAAGGCAAAAAACTCAGCCTTAATGAAAATACTAAGCTCGGATACGACAAATCCAAAGTCAAATGCTTCAATTGTGGAATAGTCGGGCACTTCTCTAGAGAATGTAATGCTCCAAGAAGAAACAACAATACTCCACGACATTATCAGAGTCAGTCATCATATCACCATCTTCAAGCATTCCCTCCCTCAATCATCAGCATCAATATCATCATTAACAACAGCAATCTTCTCAAGCTCAACCTCAACTGGCCAATCAAGCTTTTGGGAGCAACCAACCTTCAGCAAATGCACTTGTGATGAGACAAGACGGAGTGTGTGACTGGAGCATGTATGCTGAGGAAGTCAAGCCACAATTCCAGAACCATGCACTGATGGCACACATTAATGATGGACCATCCCCCATGCCATCTTAGGTAAAATCCAATCTTTGTTCTCATAAGTGCATAAATGAACTTCAAGGTTATAGAGAGCATAACCACAAATTGGATGAGAAAATAAAAGAGGAGAAAGTAAAGTCACAGATGATGAAGAGAGAAGAAAAAGTTTTGAAATTAAAATTAAATCTCTCATCTCTGACATAGAAAAACTTCATGGTGAGAAGTATTCTCTTGCAGCGGAGAATGAGCTATTATCTGAAAAATTAGCTCAATCTAAAGCTGACCAAGCCCTTACTGAAATGAAACTTGAAAAGTTTCAACAATCTTCAGTAAAGCTGCAAGAGATGCTGGATTCTCAAAAGGATCCAAAGGACATGTTAGGGATTGGGTATAATTCATGTCCTCCACCATACAATGACAACTATACTGTCATGCCTGAATCTGTCACACTCAAAAATCAAACTGAACCAAACACTATTAAAACCCACACGATAGTAAAACAAATCACAAATCCTCAAAATGAACCAAGTGTTTACATTGAAACTAGTGAGGATAAAATCAAGTTAGGTCACCCAATAAAAATAAAAGAGTGTTCAGACAAGACAGTAAGTGTTTCAAACCAGTCAGCCCCATTAAAGCTATTATTCCATTCGTAAAATTCATACCTGCTATAGCTAATGGGAAAAAGAAGTTTGTGCAAAAGATTAAACCATCTGCTGAAAGCAGTTCTGATAATGAGATCAATACTCATCAAAATTTAAGCATATTAGATGAAGGTTCATTAAAAGGAAATAACAAAAAATCTCTGAGTTCAAAATCACATAGTCAACCTGATCCTGAAACATCAAAATCAAGAAATGGAGTAGGATTTGACATATGCAATAAAGATCATGTTAAACAGTTTGAGAAAGAGCTACAGAAAAGGCTGAGGAAACGAAAACAGCCTCAAAAGACAATCAAATTCAGTGTAGTAAAGCAAACTGCACAAAAGGCTGAATTTGATTCTTCTTCCAGCAAAAAGAATGATACTAAGTTGAAAAAGGAAAATCAACTAAGTCAAGACCAGTAAAATCTGAGAAAATTAACAAGCATATGTATTGTGACATATGTGATATATTTAACCACAAAACAGAGGAGTGCTTTTTCAATCAATATTGCTCCATCTGTGACATGAACAATCATTCAACAAAAACATGTTATTTCAACAAATATTGTTCAGTCTGTGACTTAAATAATCACAATACAAATGACTGTTATTACAAGCAATCGAGAGTGAGAATTCCTCAAAACAAGCCTATCTCACCAACATCATCTGACAAAACAACTGTAAGAGTCACATTTATAATAACAAATCAAGGACGTATAAACCAACAAAGGATGAAAATATGAAAGACTCAGGTAAAAATCAAAGAAACAAATATAAAAAACGATTTCATAATTGTTGCGCTTTTTCAAATGATGGTGATGAAATAGCTCATTCATATTCTCACAGAAAATCTCAAAGACCACCTCTAAGTAGGTCACAGGTTAGAGGAAAACTTCAAGAGGTCACCATTATGCATAGAAAGGGGATACCCAAGA
Source organism: Flaveria trinervia (assembly GCA_025506515.1). Classification (NCBI taxonomy): domain Eukaryota; kingdom Viridiplantae; phylum Streptophyta; class Magnoliopsida; order Asterales; family Asteraceae; genus Flaveria; species Flaveria trinervia. Next base: position 59,871,391 of record CM046443.1, read on the forward strand.
CCGTGGTGGCATGGGTTCCATATTCTAACTAGTTCTTTTGTGCTTGCAGGGTCATCCATATAGGTCTAATAGCCCATGGTATGTGGACAGTGGATGCTCCCGACACATGACTGGAGATCGTTCCCTCCTTCATGATTTCAAGCAAATTAAAGGAACACCTGTGGCATTTGGAGGAGATTCACAAGGTGGTAGGATTACAGGAGAAGGATATGTGAAAAATGGGATGCTCGGCTTTGATAAAGTGAATTATTGTGAATAGCTCAATTTCAATCTTCTAAGCGTGTCTCAGATCTGCGACAAGAGATATTCGACTCACTTTACCGACACCCACTGTTAAATTCTAAAGTCAGGATTTCATATCCCTGAAGAATGGGTTGTATTAAAGACTCCGAGAAAGAATAATACTTATGTCTTAAACCTTAATTCTATTGCACTAACAGAAGAAGAAACATGTGTGTTGTCAAAAGCATCATTTGATGAATCACAGCTTTGGCACCGACTTTTGCGGCACACAAATTTCAAAAACATGAACAGATTAGTAAAAGGAAACCATGTCATTGGATTGCCTCAAAAAGAATTTCATTTTATTGATCACTGTTCAGCATGCCTCAAAGGAAAACAACATAAATCTTCACATAAACTAAAACTTGTGAACTCAAACAATACTCCATTGAAACTACTTCATATGGATCTCTTTGGCCCAACACATGTCATGAGTATGGGAAAGAAACAGTATTGTTTGGTTATCATTGATGACTTTTCACGATTCACATGGGTTTTCTTCCTACTTCATAAAAATGAAGCATCCTCAATAATCAAAGAGTTTATCACTAAAATTGAGAACCAACTTGACTATAAGGTCAAAAGCATAAGAAGTGATAATGGGGCAGAATTTAAAGATGAAGACATGAGATCATTTTGCACAATTAAAGGCATAGCTCATCAATTTAGTGCGGCTAGAACTCCTCAACAAAATGGGGTAGCTGAAAGGAGAAATAGAACACTAATTGAAGCAACAAGAACTATGCTAGCTGATGCTAAATTGCCAATAACCTTTTGGACAGAGGCAGTTAACACATCATGCTTTGTACAAAATCGAACTATGATTGTCAAAGAAAGAAACATGACTCCATATAAATGTTGTTTCAAAGAAAACCATTTATTGGATTTCTTAAGTCATTTGGTAGTCCAGTCTCAATATTAAATACCCGTGACCATTTGGGAAAATTTTCAGCTAAGTCTGATGAAGGATTCTTTGTAGGTTATTCTTTTGTGTCAAAGGCTTACAGAGGTTTAATCTCGATTAAACATTGTTGATGAATCAACTAATGTTCAATTTAAGGAACATTCATTTCCCAAATCTACAAATGGTCCCGATTGGTTATTTGATATTGACTCTTTTACAAAATCTTTTGATCAATTTTATTTGTCTGATGCAGGTAACCTACTTTCAGCTAGTTCATCTTCAAGCATAGAAAGGAGAATTGACTTTCCATTAATTCCTCCTACTCACACTGAAGAACCAAATGAAGATGTACCTCTGCAAGCTGACCCCATCAGACAATCAACCACAAATCAAATCATTTCAAATGCAGGAGGACCCAGCTTGTTACCATCTAATTCAGAAGATCAATCTATAGCAATAGTAGAAATGAAAAACAAGCATTGCCTTCAGCTGAAGTGGAAAGAAGATCAAATGATAGATACAATGAAAGTGCTGCTAATGCTGAAGTAGACACTGAAACAGGGTCTAACAACCTTCATAATTCTCCAACAGTTCAAAGTGATGATGCCTCTGACCATAATGAACTGAATGTCTCCAATCTTGATGTCACAATTACTGGTGACTCAATTCCACCCACCAAAATACACAAGAATCATCCAGTTGAAACCATTATTGGTGATCTTCATGAAAGAGTGTCAAGAAGCAAGTCAAGCACTGCAAACATCTATTTGTTCTCATGCTTTCTTTGTCAAACAGTTACCAAAAACATCAAAGAGGCACTTCAAGACAACAGCTGGATTGAAGCAATGCAGGAAGAGTTGCTACAATTCAAGAAACAAGAAGTATGGCAACTGGTAGATCTTCCTGAAGGACATATCCTATTGGTACCAGATGGCTATACAGAAATAAAACTGATGACAGGGGTATCGTCATTAGAAATAAAGCAAGATTGGTAGCTCAGGGGTACACTCAAGAAGAAGGAATAGATTATGATGAAGTATTTGCCCCTGTAGCTCGGCTAGAAGCCATTAGAATCTTTCTAGCATATTCTGAATCCATGAAGTTTACTGTTTACCAAATGGATGTGAAATGTGCATTTCTGTATGGAAAGATTACTCAAGAGGTCTATGTGAGTCAACCTCCTGGATTTGAAGATCCTAATTTTCCTCACAGAGTTTACAAGCTTGACAAAGCTCTGTATGGTCTTCATCAAGCTCCCAGGAAGTGGTAGGGACTCTATCATCATTTCTACTTAACAACGTATATGAAAGAGGTAGAATTGATCAGACTCTCTTCAGAAAGAGAAGGAAAAAGACATGTTGCTATTACAGATATATGTGGACGACATCATATTTGGCTCTACAAACAGGCAACTCTGTAAAGAATTTGAAGATCTCATGCATTCAAAATTTCAGATGAGTACTATGGGAGACTCACTTTCTTTTTAGGGGTGCAAGTTCTACAAACAGCAGATGGAATTTTATCAATCAATCAAAATACGTAGAAACAATGCTGAAGAAATTCCACCTTGCTGATTGTCAGTCTATGAGAACTCCTGTAGATCCTAAAGTGAAGATAGGTCCCGATCCAGATGGAAAATCAGTAGATCAGACACTCTATCGATACATGATAGGCTCACTCATGTATCTTACAGCTAGTAGACCCGACATTATGTTTGGAGTTTGCGTGTGTGCCAGATATCAAGATGATCCTAAGGAATCACATGTCAATGCTGTCAAACGAATATTCAGATATCTGAAGGGCAAAACCAGCTCTTGGATTATGGTATCCAAAGGAAGGAGACTTCAATTTCTATTCCTAGCAGACAGTGACTACGGTGGATGCAACTTCAACAGAAAATCCACGTCTGGCGGTTGTCAATTTCTTGGTCTAGATTGGTCTCATGGCAATGCAAGAAGCAAACAAATGTATCTGTGTCAACAGTAGAAGCTGAGTATATCGCAGCATATGCTTCTGCTCTCAAGTACTCTGGATTCAAAACCCGATGCTTGATTATGGTTATAACTTCTTGCATACCCCAATTATATTGACAATACTGCAGCTGTCTTTATTACAAATAATCCAGTTCAGCACTCAAAAACGAAACATATTGAAATTAGATATCACTTTTTGAGAGACTGTGCTCAAAAGGGTTTAATCAAATTGATTCAAGTACCAACTGAAAATCAATTGGCTGATTTGTTTACTAAGGCATTGGAACGAGTAGATTCAAATTCTTAGTTCAATCAATTGGTATGATTAACTTGAATAAAATCCATCAAAACATCAAAAAAAATGTAAAAATTATTCAAAAAAAAATAATAATAATAAAAATAATAATAATAATCCCAAAAAGAAGAAATTTTTATGAAGAAAAGATTGGGAAATGATATAATTACAGTCATTATATCATTCACTGTGCTTATTTCCAAATTTGACAGACTGTCATGACTTACCTGATATGTAGGTAGGCTCAACTTGGAAGAGAAGATACATGCAGTGATAAACTAAAGATATATTCAATGGTGAAACACTCATCAAGAGTATTGGTATGTATCAATTTATTCAAGTGAATGTAGGTGTAGTAACAAACACCACCAGGGAATGATACTTTATGAATCTCTTTCACCAACATCAGATTCATCTCTGTTTTGCTGAGCAAAGACCTGATGAATCATGCACAAAGTGCAGATGATGATCCAAAAGATTCCCAATGAGGAACACATCCAATTGGATGAATCAACAAAAGCAATACATCCAAAGGAATGAACAAGAGAATCCGTTTACGGATCACCTTCCAAAGTGAAGTGAAACGAATCCCAATGTGGATCATCATGATAAGGATCAAAGTAAAAGAATCCCAATGTGGATCGGTGAAAATAAGATCTCATAACTTAAGTAACCTGGTCATGTAAGTGTGAAAAAGTTCTACCATACAATTCATAAGGATGGTTGATCATTCCATGCAAGGTGTGTGAGGTACATATTGAATATCTAAATCAATCTAAACATGATAAATGTCACTAGCATCAAAATATCAACCCGGTATGAGTTTAAAAGGACAATCATACCTTCAAAGTTTTTGATCAAGACTGATATGATCCCAACAAAAAGATAATGTCATAAACATGTCAATCTTATCACAAAATATGCACTTGTGTAATGCAAGACTGATATGATCCCAACAAAAAGATATACTTCTTTTCATCAATTATAAGTACATTCAAAAAGCTTTTTTAATACTTAAAGTTTTCATCCACAAATGGATCAAAACTTTAGGGGGAGTACTTTAAAGTTTTTGATCAAGTATATATATATATTTACAATTTCTTAAATTACTTTCCTAAAATCAAAACAAAGAGAAAAATGTTTGTGTCAATGCAGAAGTTATACCATAGTATCTTGTATTGCAGATGCAGATTCTTGGAAACCCCTCAAGCCCAAGATCAGTCAAACAATGGAAACTTGTATCACTCCTGATATACAAGTCAATCCAAGCAAGAATTGACAACTTCAATAGTCAACCATGTCACAAGACATACTTCATAAGCCATATCTTCATAACAAGTTCATCAAAATCAAGATTCATTAAATTTTGATTAAACTCAAAAGTTAATGCAGGTAAGTGCATTGGTTAATGAGGGTGAAGGTAACCCAGACATATGACCAATGCAAGTAACAACTTATTTCAAAGTTAAACCTAATGCGGACAATGATTTTACTCTACCGCATTGGTGTGCATCAAGAATTCAAAAATTGAAGTGTTTAAACCTATGCGGAACTAAAGTATTCTACCGCATTTGTTAATGCGGATGAAAATTTTTCTAAGTGTTTAGCCGCATTTGTTAATGCGGATAAGGTTTACTCTCCCGCATTTGTTTAACTCTTCCGCATTTGATACAGTGTACAAATGCGGATGTACAAATACAGTGGTTTCACTTCCGCATTTGCTACAGTGTACAAATGCTGATTACTTCAAAGTTTCGCATTTCCTACAGTACACAAATGCGAATGCTCTCATCAAGTTTTGTTCTACCGCATTTGCTACAGTACACAAATGCGGATGAAAGGATGAATGCGAACAGTCTGTCAAAAATGTGTTCTACCGCATTTGCTACAGTACACAATGCGGATGTCTAAAAATATCAACATTTACACTTCGCATTTGCTACAGTAGTGACCGCATTTGAAATCAAAACTTGTGAAAAATTTGTGAATTCTATTATCTGACTATTTAAAGAAAACCAACAGAGTCATTTAATACTTTTCAAATTTGAGCGACTTCATAGTGAGACGAGCGCCACCAAATACTGTTCATCATCATCTTCACCTTTTAAACCTAGTTTCCCAATCGATTCAACAAAACCGTGGGCATTGATTCTTACCAAAAGGATTGTGAAAAAAGGTGAATAATCACAAATGTCGAACATTCATTTGTACGATGATGTTAGTGACCTAGGTTAAGGAATGTTCACACTAAATCAGAAAAAATATTCATTAAGATGGAAGGATTTCGACTCATTCTAAGTGTATCTTCAAGCTTCAAACATGTATTCAATGCTAAAGTGCTCTTTTGAACCGTTGAGACTAAAATCAGAACAATTATGAAATCAAAAAAACATGAATTGATTATCCTATGTTAAAGATTAAGTAATGTTGGTGCTCATATTTACAAGTAACAAAACAACATAATCATGAATCACAAAATTCGAATAGGTCAAAATCAAGTGTACTGTTTTATATGATTTAATTTTGACTATGAAAGTCAAAATGTGATGAACATTGGTTTAATTATAAAGTGATTCTAATGCATATGTCTTGAATGCAGATTATAATGGCAAATCTCTCATGGAGCAAGCTCCATAATGTCAGTTGTTTTCTCAACCTGATGTACCAGAAGCAGAAGAATTGAGAGACATGATCAGATTCATTTCTACTACAAGGGTAGCTTATGCCATGACAGTAAGACCCACCATATTTGAAAGCTGCATGAGAAACTTTTGGGAGTCAGCTGAAGTTGTTGAGGATGATGGAATAAGATCACTGACGGGGAGAATTGACAGTGAGCATACACTAATTGTTACTGAAGAAAGTGTTAGAAGATGCTTGAGGTTTGGTGATGATGCTCAAGCACCATTGGAACTTGAAGAAGATACCATAACCTCTTTCTTTGCAGAAATTGGTTATGAAGGTGGATTTGAAGCTAAACAGATAGTCAAGGGTTTGGTAGATTTACAATGGAGATTTCTGATTCATTTGTATAGCACTGTTTGTCCAAAAGGAAAACAGGATGGAATGATATTCCCATCACAAACATCATGAGCAATATGTGCTCTCTGCACCAACCAACCCTTCAACATGTCTGCCTATGTCTTCAATGGCATGACATCCAATGTCCAAAAGGAAGGAGAGATATAAATTTCTGATGTACCCAAGATTCCTCCAATGCCTAATCAATGAAGCATTCCCAAATGTGGTCATTCAGGGACCAGTACTTGATATTCCCCACTATGATGCAAAATCATACAAGTACATAAAGAAAAGGGATCCTAGGAACTTCTAAAGTGGAGCTCATTCACACTTTCCTTGGATGATCAACAGATTGAACTAGAACAGCCTGTTGCTTCACCATCTCCACAACACTCACCTCAACCATCTCACAACACTCACCTCAACCATCTCCACAACACTCACCTCAACATCTCCACAACACTCACCTCAACCATCACTACATCATACTCCTACCACAATTACCACCTCCATCACCACAACCTATCCTCAGCCTTCACCTCAAAATATACCACCCCAATCACCACTACAAACACCTCACCAATCTCCACTCAAATCACTAGTACATATATCTGAACCAATCACCTCACCTTTCTTATCTTCCAATTCAACCACCTCATCATATCCCATTCAATCATCACCACCAAACACAGAACCTGTAAACCTTGATGACTCCACTGGTTCTTCAAGAAAATCCAAATCATCTTCAGATGAGGAGGATCATCATCAGAAAAGAAAAAAACTTCTGAAGCTACTCCTTCAGAAAGCTGTACTGAATCAAATGTCTTAAAACCTGATGAAAAAGATGAGATGATTTCTCAACTGTTGAAAAGAATTGAAGAACTGGAGAAAATACTCAACAGAAGAGCTAGCATATTTCAAGACAGATTGATGGAGTTAGATGAAAAAGATGCAGAATTGAAAGCCTTAAAAGAAAAGTATGAGACTAAAAAGAAGAAGGATGGTGAGATTGAGAATTTAAAGGCTGCTCTTCAACTGTCCAAGGATGAAATAAGTGGTCATGTTGACACTTTAACCATCCAGACTGTAGCCATGGCTGAACAAGAAGAAATTATAGAGGAGCAGAATGAAACAATCAGCAATCTACAATCTCAGAATAAAGCTCTCATTCAAAGAATAGCTGAACTTGAATAATCCTTGAACTAAGGAGAGAGTCTGAGAGAGTGAATGAGCAAACTTGTACTGCTGATCAAGAAGAAGAAAATATGGGATCCAGACAAGAAGGATCCAACATGGAGTTAGTGATTACTCAGGTGAAGCAGAAGCTCCCAGTACCAAAGAAGAGGCTGAATTCAATGACATGATCAAGGCACTTGACATGTTTTCATCAGAAGACTTTATTATTGATGACAAAATCTGGGACTTCATAAATGATCAAACAAGCTCATCTGAGACTATAGTTGAAATTCCTCAATATCCTGTCCCGTTAGAGAAGGAATTGAGTTTACAAATTGTACCTGCTGTATCACTGTCTCATGATCAGAAAGAATTAATCAGAAAAATATGTGAGGATCAAAGAATAATAAATGAAAAGGATGATGAAACAATCAAAGAGGCTGAAAGAGTGCCTGATGAAACTAAAATTCCAGAAACCTCTTCTTCTACTCCAATTCAAACCTACACCCGAAAAAGAAAGTATCTTGCTGAAAAGGCTAAGGGTAAAAGACCTATGGTGGAAGAAGAACCAATCAAAAAGACTAAAAAGGATGATCCCCGCAGTCTTGCAGCCATTGCTGAATTTCTTGAAGAGCATGAAAAGGCTGAAGCTCAACTGAAAGCAATGACTGATTATAATGATCTGGAAGAGGGAGAAATTGAAGAAGAATATACTCATGAGGATCAAATTGTCAAAGATAGCCCTGTCAAAGAAAAATCAAATGTGCATGATATGATTGAGAAAGCCAAAACTGATGATTTGATGTCAAAAGCTTTATTTCTTATTGACCACGGCTATGATCCTGATGAGGTATTCAAGCTAACTTATGAGGGTATGATAGCAGAAGAAGAAAAAGTAAACAAGCTGCTTGACCCTATGGTTGAAGCAGAGTATGAGAAATCCGTGTCCCCCAAACCTTCAAAGACAAAGTCTGTCCTGAAATCAAAACTGCTGAAACTTCACAGACTACCCTTCATGATCCATATAGCAAATCTGATAAGGAGATGAAAGAATATTTGTCTTCCCAAGGATTTACAAGGAGAAAACTTGCTAATATGAAGACAAACTCTCTCAGGGATGCTATACTTAGAGTAATCAATGAGAAGAAGGAAAGAATGAAAAAGATGGAGGAGGAGTTTGTCAGTCAAGAGCCCAGAATAAGAGTATCTAGCTCAAGACATGCAACTCACTCAAAAAGATCAAGACTATCTGGCACCTATTCTGCATAAATACCCTGAATGGTTTGCTGAACCATCTCAAGTTACTTTACAAGAAGGGTTAACCACATCAGAGCTAATAAGAGGTGTCTCCACTCCAAAAGGCAAAGTTGATCAGAAATAATCGCCTGGAAGTATGATAGTCATGGAACATGTTTATGGTGAAAAGGATCTCAGGGCTTGTTCAATTTTTCACTGAATACTCAGCCCTAGTAAGTGCCCTGGAGATCCATGACTTAAAAGAACTAGCTCAATTGGAATTGATTAATCATACAGCTATGTTCAGAGGTTATGAGTTTGAAGATATTTTGAGAATGTTCAAAAGAAAGAACCAACAACTTCAATTCACTAAAAACCATTTGCATGAGAAAGACAGATCTTTTGTAACCCTCTTGACAAGAAGGAAAAGAAATCAGCAGAAGAGGTGATCTTTCCTGAACTTAAAGTCAAACCCACAAAATCACTAAAAAGAAAAAGTATTGCTAGTACACATTCCTCACTGCCTATATCCAATGTGTATTATGATGAGAAATATTATGAATTAGTGATTGAAAGAAAATGGGGAGGAAAAGAAGGATCTGAAATAAGATTGTTTAGTGGATATGAGGTAAGATTGCTAGATGAATCATATATCCACTACATCTATACAAGGCACTTTAGAGAAATAAGAAACAGACTTGGGGAAACTGACATGTACTTCTTCCACAAATGCATCAAACTTCTGAAGTTGGCTTATGACAGAATCAACAAAAAGAAGGAGATAAGGAGAAAGAAAAGGACTCCATTGCAGTTTGGCAACATTGTTAAACTAGAAGTTGATGTGGATGGTGCTCTCCTTATTCATAGAAATGGATTGTCAACTGTATCAATTTGGGAGCCCATCTCACTAAGGAAGATGCCAATCAATGCCATTCATGATATGAGTCAAATGAAGATACATGTGCTCAACAGGGAAAGATTGACTGATGCTAAAGAATTCTCAAAACATGATCAAAGCAATCTTGGACCCTTCATTCACTGATCCTTCATCAATAGCACTAGAACCAGTAGAATCTTCACAACCCAATCCACCCTTGATCCTTGAAGTACATAGGTTGTATAATCCTTAGGGGGAGTATTGTTGGACCTGAAAGGATCATACATGCCAATTCAAGTGGTGGATGGTTGCTCTGCTGGAATCCCTCATGTCCAAGAACAAATGCGGATCAAGACAAGTATGTGCTGAATAAGAAGAAAAAATACAAGTGTTGGTCATCCGCATTTGTCAATGCGGATGACAAGTTAACAAATGCGGATATACATTTGTTCATCCGCATTGACCAATGCGGATTACCAAAGAAATGCGGACAAGTGTTTTGTTCATCCGCATTTACCAATGCGGTTGACCAAACTTCAATGCGGTTGAAGAAATGCTGATGAAGTCAACTCATCCGCATTTGTCAATGCGGGATCAACAGCCAATGCTGATGAAGACTTAAACTAGCTTTAGTAAGGGTAGTTTAGTCTTTTGTAATGGCAACGTGTCTGCCTATAAATAGAATAGTATACCTCATACATGGGGTAACTTTTGTTTGTAATTTGATTTGATTCTTAGTTCCTAGAATGTTCTGTTTGCATTGAATGTTCTTGTAATCAATCAATCAAAGTATTAAATATATACAACATATTTATGAGTATCTTATGTATTCATTGTTCATTGATTGTATGATTCCACCTCTCAATCTTTGACTCAATCACTATATTCGGTCCTTATTGATTCACATCAACTGAGATTATCTTTCTCAAATCTTATCCGGTCAAACACACATGAACCTCTTCTTTTATTTTTACCATATAAAAATGCACTTTTGAATCCATTTGAAAAAACTTAAGATTGTGGAATGCAGCATAGGCTAAGAACAATGTAAATCCTCTAGTTGGCTACAGGGGCAAAGGTTTCATGATAATCAATACCTTCTTCTTGGGAAAACCCTTGTACAACCAGTCTAGCCTTGTTCTTGACAATAAGCCCATTTTCATCAGTTTTATTCCTAAACATCCATTTAGTGCTTATTGCACACTTACCTCGGGGTAGAGGAACGAGTTCCCACACTTGCTGCTTTTTGAACTGAAGTAGCTCAAATTGCATGGCTTCAACCCATCCATTGTCTCTCAAAGCAACATGATAGTTCTTTGGTTCTAGCTGACTGATGAAGAGAGCATAGAAGCAGAAGTTAGACAATTGACTTTTGGTTGAGACACCAGCATTGATATCACCAATGATTTGAGACATGGGGTGATTCTTCAGCTCTTGGTATACTATAAGATCAGTGCAAGTGTTTTTAGCAGGCTCAGCAGCAGCAGATGTTGATCCAAATTCTTGAAACCAAGTATTAGATGAAAAGTCAAATGACGTAGAGGAATCAGAAATCTCATGAGCATTTGTTGTGGATGGAGCTACTGAAGCTACAGGAACATCAAGTTTAGCAGACTCAGGCAGTTGGTCATCAAACTTGAAAAGGTGAGTACTGATATCATCATCATCTTCAGTATCACCAGGTGGAAGACATGCTGCAGAAGATGATTTATCCACATGATCTGCAACAGCCGGAAGTTGAGAAGGAACATATTGCAGTATATCCAAATCAAATAACTCCATAGGGTTTTTTGGAATCTTAACCTTTGGAGATTCATTAAACTTCACATGCAGAGTCTCTTCAACTATCTTTGTTCTGTAGTTGAAGACTCTGTATGCCTTGCAAGTAGATGAATAACCAACAAAATACCCTGCATCCACCTTAGGATCAAATTTGTGGAGTTGATCCTTTGTGTTGAGAATGAAATAAGGACACCCAAAGGCTCTGAAAAATGAAATCAAAGGAGCCAAATGATGTAGAACTTCATATGGAGTCTTCATCAACCTCTGATTCACTAACACTCTATTTTGCACATAGCAAGCTGTATTGACAGCTTCAGCCCAAAAGGTCAATGGCAAACCAGAGTCAGCCATCATAGACCTTGCATCTTCAATTAAGGTCCTATTCTTTCTCTCCACTACTCCATTTTGTTTTGGAGTACTTGGGATGCTAAACTGCCTCTTGATTCCCTTTGAGAGATAAAAATCATCAAGTGTATGGTTTCTAAATTCTGTTCCATTGTCACCCCTTATACAGTTGACTGATAGGGAATACTGCTTCTCAACATACAACACAAAGTTTATAATCTTCTGAGCAACCTCATCCTTTGAATGCAGAAAGAAAGTCCATACAAATCTGGAGTAATCATCCACAATTACCAAATAGTGTTTCTTCTTTGCCATGCTCTTCACTCTCACATGACTAAATAGATCCATGTGCAGTAACTGCAAGCAGGTAGTGGACATAGGTTCTTCAATAGGAGAGAATGAGACTTTGTGATGTTTCCCTTTTAAACAAGCAGTGCAGGTTTCATCACAGTGGAACTCCTTTATTGGTAGACCTCTCACTAAACTATTGTGGATCAGCTGATTCATGTTTTTGAGATTAACATGACCCAGACTTCTATGCCATAGTTTAGATTCCTAGAGGCTTTGGAGAACAGGCATGGATGACCCTTCAAATCAATCTTCTTTGACAAATCCAAGGCATATACTCTTCCAATCCTGTTGGCCTTCAGTACCTTGTCAATCACCCTCAAAACTTGGGAAGATAGAATCGTGCAATTCTGGCTTGTGAAAAGTGCCACATGCCCTTTATCACACATCTGACTGACACTCAGCACATTATACTTGAGATTCTACACATGGTTAACATCATTAAACCGGATTTGTCCATTAGACACAAATCCTTTCCAATGATGTAACCCTTGGCATCATTTCCAAATAAAACAAATCCCTTCTTTCCTTGAGAGTAGTCATTAAGAAGAGACTGCTCCCAGTCATATGCATAGATCCTCCACCGTCCATATACCAGATGCTCCTTTGGCATGCTGAAGAATCCAACATTCATCAAAAGTAACTAGTTAAGTTTAGAGACCCAAACCTTTTTGGTTTTGGGTTGTTTTCATCAACAGATGTAACCCTAACTTGTTTCTTATGATTAACAGCTGATGAAGAAGGAGATGGTACTGAAATGGATTCCTTGGATTTGGGCTTGGAATGCCTTTTCAGTGGTTTGATCACAAGTGCATCTAGTTGGTTAACTCTCCCTAACAAATGCTGAACCATCATAACAAGTTGTGTCTGATTTGTAGCCAAAGCTTTCAGCTCTTGTGACATATCAGTACTTGTGTTTGATGAGTTCCTGTATCCCACCATTTCCTCCTTAAAATTCACAGACTTAGTCTAATGTTTATCATTAGGAGCACTATGAGCTGTTTTGTGATGAACCCTATCCTTCTTTTTGGATTTAGTTGAAGTCTTGGGTTTATCACATTGGGATGATTGTGGTACAAACTTGGTCTCAAACTCAGTTTTCATTTCATCCATCTGGATTTTAATGAGCTTATCTCTGTTGAATTTTGAACCCTTTTTGTACCAACATTAATCAGAAAGATGATTGAATTTACCACATATTTCACATGGCTTATTCTTCTTCTTGGATTGATCAACTGCTCATGTGGAAACTACTGAAGCTGTGCTCTTCAGTACTTTCCTCCTTTCGGTACTTTTGTTTAGTACTGAAGGATCTGTAACAACTAAAGACTTGTTCTTCAGCTGTTCTTTATCAGCAGTTGTTAATCCTTTTATTTCAGCTGATTTGAAATGCTTTTCAGTTGTTGTAACTTGCCCTTCAGTACTTCAGGTACATTGAGGGACAACATCTGAAGTACTCAGCTTCATGTGCTTATCAATAGTTAACCCATCAGCTAATTCATTTGCTGAGGTATCAACACTGATTTCATCTTGTGATTTTGGGAGATCACTTGAGGATGATGCACATGATGATGTGGTTTGGAAATTGCTTTCACCTTCAGATTTTACTATTGGTTTTGGAGTAAAATCTGTTGGTGGTGCAATGTGGTTGTAACCAATTCCAAACTTCACATTCGAAGCAGATTGCTTGCTGAGCAGCATTTCAAATCCCTTGCATGATGACACAGAGCGGTCACACTCAACTTGGGTAACTGCAAGTTTTTCTTTGAGTTCTCTATGGTCCTCAAGAATGACCTCTAGCTTAGCCTTTTCATCATTTAATTAGCATTTAAGCTTATAAATCTCATCATCTTTATCCTTAATAACAGACTCATATTCAGCTTTTCTTTTGGAAAGGTTTTGCTCAAGTTCTAAATTTTGATTTATTAAAGCTACATTTGCCTTTCTAATAGAGATAAATGCATCTATGCAAGATTCAGAACAAAGCTTGGCCTTAGCCTCAGAGGATACCTAGGTTACCTGTGAAGAAGATGCATTAGAGCATGAGCTCTCAGTAGATTCCAGGGCCATGAGAGCTAGATTCCCAAGAGGATGTTCACCACCATGTTGACCATCACCAGCAAATAAATGCTCATTACCAGAGAGATCATGTGGTAAACTGCTCCAGTCAACAATACCAGGGGTGAAGAAGCTGTGATGAGGTTGTGATTGAGATGATTGAGATGGTAGAGGCTTAGGTAATGCTTGTGGTTGTTGTGCAATAGGAGCTTGAACTGGATTTGGCTGAGGCATGTAATAGCAGGGATATGGATATGACATTGGACCTTGAGGGACAAAATATGCAGGAGATATAGGTTGTGAATGATGACCAGAACTAGCAGGATGTTGCACTCTATTTTGTTGAATATTACATGGAAAGGTCACAAAGGGTGCAGAGGAGTTAGATCGAGATGATCTAAACACTCTTGCAAAGTGCCCAAGCCTGTGGCATTTGTGACACCTCAGCTTACTCTTGTCAAAACCAACTTTGGTTTTGCCAGAGAGTCCAGGGAATTTCCTACCAGTTCTCTTGTAGAATTTTTGAGATCTGATATTAACCAAGGCCATTTGGCTTAGAATATCCATCTCTTCTAAGTCATGATAAGCAATACCCTTCAGATCATCCATGATGAAGCACAAATTGTCACTATTACAGCTAGACTGACTATCAACACCAACAAATACATGATCAGGACTGTTGAAGAGAAATCTATATGCTCATCATAATTACCTTCAGATGTAGCATATTCTGACTCATGACCAACCAAGGTAGTGTTCCCTGGTACAAAGTCATCAGTGAGCTTTCCTGATGAGGACAGTTTCCTCTTCTGCTCTATCTCTCTTTCGAATGTAAGCAGTTTCCCATGAAGTTGGGTGCGAGATAGGCTATCCAGATTTGCACTGGAGCGTAGGACAATGGTGTATGTGTCCCATCTCTCAGGCAGTGATCTGAGGAATCTGTTATTCATCTGGCTATTGGTGTATTCATGTTTGACCATTTTCAGCTCAGAGATCAAACAGGAAAAATGTTCAAACTGTTGAGTCAGTGTCTCACCCTTCTTATGAGAGAATTTCGAATATTGTTGGGCAAAGATTTCTTTGTTGTTTTCTAAGACCTCATCAATTCCACCAAATTGTTCCTTCAATGCATTCCAGAGATCATGAGCAGTTTCATGATGCATAAGCCCTGAATAAATTTCATTAGGCAGAGCCATGGCCAGAATACCATACGCTTTAGCATCAATCTCAAATAGTTTCCAATCCTCATCTGAGTATTGTTCCTTCTTCTTCGAAACCATTTGATTGGTTTCTGGATTGTTCACCATAGGCTTGTGTGGACCATGTACCACAGATGTCCAACAACCTGAACTATTAACAGACAGGTGATGAAGCATTCTTCGTTGCCATATGTTATACTCAGTCCTAACTAGCATCAGAGGCTTGGTTGAGGAACCGGTATTGTGAGGGTCATTAGAAGGAGTAGTCATTCTCAGATTCAACCAAATTCAATTAAGTATTAACAGATTTAGAACAAAACACAACAAACCAAATTGAACCAAGAGAAAACTCAAAGCAAATAACGAAAGTAGCAGAGATTCAATTATCTATATCCAATTCTTGCAAATATGCTAATTCAATCAAACATAGATATCTCATAGCAGTTTCAATGATCAATTGTTAGATCGATCAATGATTAACGGCTCTGATACCATTTGTTAGGATCAGTGATCTAAGTTTGATTGATTAGAGAGTATCGCAGCGGAACTTGAACAATGAATTAGACAATTCACAAGAACACAATTGATATTCAATGTAAGAGTAAACGGTTATAGAGAGAGAGAATTCTGCAAATACAATATTTCATTCATATGCTTTCGTGGTGGAAAAATGTCACACGTACAATTAGGTCAACATCTCTTGTATAGGAGATGTGACGTCTGCTGATGTCACTTGATAGTGACATCTAACAGAATTATTCAAACTACTGAAAGTTAACACAACTACTTAAGATGTCAAACAGCTGACATCTTCTTACAAAAATACCAAGTGTTAACTATCACTACAACTACTGAAAAGAAACTACTGAAACAACAACGACTGAAGAACATGCTCTTCAGTCGTTTTACAAGTACTGAAATAGAAAATAAAACTACTGAAAGGAAACCATCACAACAACTGAAGAATGCTTCTTCAGTTGTTGTGACAAACTCTGAAGGCTTGAGTACTTGGACTTCTTGAACTTCAGTTGTTGTCATCAGTTGATGTCTTCAGTCTTTGTACTTCAGCTGTTGATCTTCAGTACTTTAGTCTTCAGTTGTTGAAGTCTTCAGTACTTAAGTCTTTAGCAGTTGTTGTGATGTCTTGTGGGACTCAAAGGTTCTTCTGATCTGGCTCATTGGTTCTTTTGGTCCAACAAATGATAATAAGTGCTATTTCGGGTCCTAGTGAACCTAATTGTTGGGTTTTCTTACATGTAAATCAAAGCTAGTTTAACCATTTAAACTATAAAAACGCAACGGAAAGTAGCATTTAAAATGAGATTACCAATATGAAATTCTAACCATTTTTAAACCATAAACAAAACCCAAGAACATGGACCAATAATATATGTGAAATAGTATGCTATCAAAACCAAAAACAATGATAGGGGGTTCAAAGGAACAACCTTTCTTGCACAAGATGTTGTAGATGAAAGAATGGAAGATTATGAAGTTCTTGTATGTCTAGCCTTCAAAAGAGAAGGCCTCAAGCTTGTACACCCACAAGCCTAAACAAACACCTAATCTTGTTAGGTAGAAGAACACCAAGATCAAATCCCTTTTGAACAATCCGAATCAACCAAGAAGTTCTTGAAGAGCAGCCAAGAAATCTGAGAATACAGCCCCTTTTTCCTTCTTGAATCTAAAAATCCTTTAGTTCTTCGAGAGAGTGTCTTGCTTTGTGTGTGTAAACGAAAGTGTAGGTTGTCGAAGACTATAAGAGTGACTAATGTCTTGCAAAGACCAAGACAAAAGTTGAATCCCAATGCCCACAAGGGGCGGCCGAAACCCTTGTTCAAAATGGGTTCCCCCATTTTGAAACTTTTATATAGTTTTACTCTTTCAACCCTTAGTTTGTAAAATTAAAACCTATTTTAATTTTATAACATTAACACAATTTTATTTGTTATTATTTGACCAACTTAAATAATGAAAGAAATAATTTCTCATGAAAAAATTATCCATATAATGTAGTTCATTCACAAAAGCAATGTTTTAGAAAACCCATTTTCTAAATAGGTGTCATTATATTTGTATGATCTCATTAACAAATAAATATGTATTGGTGTTTGTATAGCTTGTTATTGGTTATGACCCGACTTGGATCATAACGTACTAACCACATCAATCTTGTATGTGGCTTGGGCATATAAGATCCAACAATCTCCCACTTGCAGAAGATTAATAGAAGATTGATGCAAGCAGTAAATACCACTTAACAACGATTTACTACCCTTAATACGTATGACTGAGTGCCATTCAATAAGATCATCCGCTTCAAGTACCATACTCGAAATGTTTTAGGTGAATCAATCATCTATCCTTTTGTCACAGATGTCATGTTAAGTCCGAGAGACATAAAGTGATCATTCTCCATTGATTAACTTAATTAGGCCTTAGACATCTTACTCTCTACGAATAAGAGGGACAAACACCATCTTGATTACATATGTCTCTCACAATTACCTTATGTCATACTTGAACACACACTTATGTACTGCCATGTTGCAGAATAGCGAAGAATTAAGTCAAAGTATAATATTAGTTAAATATCAGGACCCAATATGTATCTCAAGTAAGAGGATACCAAATGATGTTCACCTTTACACAAAATTACTTATGATCATCCAAGAAGATTCCATGTAGTAAAGTTTGAGTTGTAGGTCAGTCCAATATTTGCATCCCACAAATATCTATGAACTTTGGCAGCAACCTTTTGCTCTATATTCATCCATATCAATATCTACCAATCCAAGTTCATAATATTTCTCACAAGTATAAACAACTATGGACGTTCAGAGTAAATAATTTAATCATGGATGTTAAACATGCAAAATAGGAATATTAGTTGAAACACTATAACCAAATAATTCATTCAAGTAATAGGGGTTACAATATCTCAATATAGAAACTTAAGGTCATATCCAGTCACTAGAATATTGAAGTCCCACGGCACAAGTATGACTTTCATGCTTTGCCTTTTCAAGAAGCTTCATGAGTGGATCCGCAATGTATTGGTCCGTGTGAACTTTGTGAATACATATCTTACCCTTTTTAAATTCATCCCTTATGCAGTTGAATCTTCATTCAATGTGCCTAGTCTTTTGATGTGCATGGGGTTCCTTGATATAAGCAATCGCACCCTCTCTATCACAAAGAATTTCTAGGGGGTCCTGAATGGAAGGGACAACCCTTAGATCGGTAATGAATTTCTTCAACCATGTAGCTTCTTGTGCTTCTATTGAAGCGGCAATGTATTCTAACTCTGTAGTTGATAATGCCACCACATCTTGCTTAGAGCTCTTCCAAGAGATTGCTCCTCCATTCATGATGAAAATGTACCCTAATTGTGATCGTGAATCATCCCAATCAGTTTGGAAACTCGCGTCCATGGAACCATTTACTACGATTTCCTCCTCACCAGATCCATAGATTAGGAACATATCTTTGGTCCTCCTTAGGTACTTAAGTATGTTCTTAACAGCCATCCAATGACTGCTTCCAGGACTTTGTTGGTATCGGCTTGTCATGCTCAAAGCGCATGACACGTCCGGTCTAGTGCATATCATTGCATACATGATGGATCCTATAGTAGATGCATACGTGATTACCTTCATTTTGTCTTGCTCGTCCTTTAAGCTTGGACATTGAGTCTTACTCAATATCATTCCCCTTTGAATAGGTACGGTACCTTTCTTAGAGTTTTCCATCTTGAACCTTCTCAAGATCTTATCAATGTATGCACTTTGATTCAAACCTATCAACCGGCTTGATCTATTCCTATAGATCTTTATTCCTAAAATATAGGTGGCTTCACCAAGATCCTCAATGGAGAAACACTTTCCAAGCCAGGCTTTTATACCTTTCATGGTTGGAATGTCATTTCCAAATAGTAGGATGTCATCGACATACAATACTAATAAAATGGTGATGCTCCCACTAGCTTTTTTATATACACATGCTTCATCGGCATTTTTGATGAACCCAAATTTGATTATTTCTTCATTAAAACAGTGATTCCAACTTCTTGATGCTTGTTTCAACCCATAGATTGATTTCTTTAACTTGCGTAATTCGTTAGGATGTTTTGGATGGACAAAACCTTTAGGCTGAACGATGTAGACATCTTCCTCAAGATATCCATTTAGAAAAGTGGTTTTGACATCCATTTGCCAAATCTCATAATCATAATGAGTAGCTATGGCAAATAATATCCTAATAGACTTTAGCATTGCAACCGGTGAGAAGGTCTCATCAAAATCAACCCCTTCAGTTTGAGTGAAACCTTATGCTACAAGTATAGCTTTATAAGTATCCAAGTTTCCATGCATATCGGTGTTCTTCTTGAAAACCCACATACTTCCAACTATCTTGGAGTTAAGAGGTGGTTCAACCAAGTCCCATACTTGGTTGTCATACATGGATTGCATCTCAACGTTCATGGCTTCAAGCCATTTGTCACAATCCAAATTGGACATTGCATCATGATAGGTGGTTGGTTCATCGGAATCTACCACATAGCATCCATTTATGAAAAAAAATCCATATCTTTCAGGTGGATTACTAATTCTACCAGATCTGCGAACGTTTTGTGTAGATTGATCAACCACTTGATCATTCTGAACATCCTCATGATGAGTGCTAGTGTCAACCAAACATGTATCGGTTTATGGTTCTTGATCCTCCTCAAGATCCACAGTTCTACTGCTAGTTCCTTCGGTAAGGAACTTAGCTTCTAAGAACTCAGCCTTCTTGGCAACAAACTCCTTTTGTTCCAATGGATCATAAAAATAATATCCCATAGAATCTCTAGGATATCCAATGAAGATACACTTAGTGGAACGGCTTTCTAGCTTGTTTGAGGTGGGAGTCTTAACATAAGCGTCACAACCCGAGACCTTTAAATATGAAAGTGATGGAGCCCTTCCATGCCATATTTCAAAAGACGTCGTTTCCACTTTCTTGTTTGGGGCCATATTCAAGATACGGGCCGCAGAGAGCAAAGCAAAACCCCAAAATGATAGAGGGAATTAGCTTCTAGCCATCATAGATCGAACCATATCCAATAAAGTTCGATTTCTCTGCTCGAACACGGCATTATGTTGTGGTGTTCCAGGTGGAGATAGTTGTGAGACAATACCATAGCTTCTAAGATGATCTCTGAAAGCATCACTTACATTTTCACCTCCTCTATCGATGCGGAGAATTTTTATTTTCTTGTTAAGTTGATTTTCTACTTCATTTTGGAATATTTTTAACATTTGAAAAGCTTCATCTTTGTGTCTTAACAAGTACACATAACCATATCGACTATGGTCGTCGGTAAAGGTAATGAAGTATCTTTAATGGTACCTAGTCATTGGCTTAAAAGGACCACATACATCCAAATGTATGATGCCTAATAAATCTTTTACCCTTTCGGATTTGCCACTAAAGGGTGCCTTAGTCATTTTACCTTGTAAACAAGATTCACATACATCAAATGAATCATATTCATTTGCTTTTAAAAGGCCATTCTTTTGAAGTGTTTGTATGCGCTTTTTGTTTATATGACCAAGAGGGCAATGCCAAAGATAGGTGTCACTCAAATCCAATTTGAGTTTCTTAGTGGTGGTTCGGTACAATGAGCTATCACATAATGTGTTTTCATGAACCAATTCATAAATACCATTAACAGGAATAGCTTTAAAATAAAATATGCCATTTAAAGAAACATGAATTTCATTTTCAATAAATGTCAAAACATAACTATTGTCTTAATTGGGCAATAGAAATAATGTTCCTAGTCAAACTAGGAGCATACAAAATATTGTTCAAAATTGCTTCCAAACCATTTGCAAGCTTCAAGATGTAGTCTCCTCGGCCTTCAACTTGAACTTTTGCCCTATTCCCCATGTAGAGGCTAACATCCCCTTTCTTGAAGTCCTTAATTCTTTTGAACCCCTCCAATAAGTTACAAATGTGAGTTCCACATCTGGTATCCAATACCCATGTGTTAGAAGATATCAAATTTAGATCAGTATGAATCATGAAAATTGTACCTGAGGTTTGCCCGGCAACCCTCTTAACCTGCAACTCTTTGAAATGGACTAGACAATTTCTTGCCCAATGTCCAATCTCCCCACACTTAAAGCATGGGTCATTCGAAGCAACCTTTTGCTTCTTCTCAGCTGGTTTTGATGGTGGTGCTCTTACCACTCCCTTTCTCTTTCCCCTAACGTGCCCCTTACCCTTGGAAACATTTGCCTTGGGTGAGGGATGAGGCCTCTTTTTGTTCCCACCTTCATTGATGGTGAGAACGGGTAAAACCCTTTTACCCATGGCCGTCTTGGCAGTTTTGAGCATAGAGTGAATCTCTCTTATGTTCTTGTCCCACCCGTTCATGTTGTAATTCATGAAAAAGTTGTCCAACCTTTTTGACAAATAGTTGAGGATGAAATCCGTAGCCAACACTTTTAAGACGGGACAATTCAGCCTTTCGAGGTGGTCGATGTGGCTTTTCATCCTAAGTACATAAGATGAAACTGATTGGGTATCGTCTATACGGCATTCATGGAGTGCTCGAACCGTTTCGAAGCGCTCTGCCCTTGCTTGTTGTTGGAACATTTCCTTCAATTGGGTTATCATGTCATATGCTCCAGGATGTTCATACTCCTTTTGGAGATCCGGAGTCATACTTGCCAACATGAGGCAAGACAATTGGACCGAGTCCTTAGTGTATTTCACCCAATTATTATATGCCTCTTCATCCTCCTTATTAGGTTGATCGGGAATCAGATCGTCTAAAATATATGATTGTTTCTCTTGCTTGAGAACAAATCTCATGTTTCGAAACCAATCAATAAAGTTGTAATGGTTTAGAAGTTCCTTTTGGAGAACGGTCCTTAGTGATAATGTGTGAGCGGACGGGATTTCATTATTTTCATTGTTGTTGGTGGCATCTACAAAATATAACAAAGTCCAATTTTAGTATTTTCAATATTGTTCATATTTTAATAATTAAAACCCCTTTTTAAGTGTCTTACACAATTTTAAACTTCTAGAATCCAATGTTACATTAAATAGTGGTTAGGTGACCTTTATCCCATTATTTAAATTAACAAGGTAGTCAATGTTTTGACAATTGCAACCCTTTGCAACTTCTAGGGTATGGGATCGACTTTAAAACATCATATGTATAGTCGGCATGTTTATCCCATCACCACGTTTGTAAACCACATTGTAGGTGATCATTTAACATTGTTTGCAAATCAAGTTACCCTACTTGCACACACATGTGAGTTTTCCAACATAAGTGGTTAGGTGACCTTTATCCCACAAATATGGTATCCCCACCTCAAATCACAAGTTCCTTCAAAATGGTTAGGTGACCTTTATCCCATTAAGAGTTTCCAAGTGACTCAAGTGTTTTGAAAAAAGGACGGTGTTAAACTTGTTTGTGAAAGAAAATTTAAGATTCCATAATCTTCGTTTAGAAAACTCTATGTACCTTATATTTGCATGCTTTCAAATACAAGGTACCCTATGGTTCACTTTTAATAAAACCCCTTTTATTAAAACCATTAATCATTTTAATAACCTTTTATTAACCACTTAATGATAAAGAACCATCAATTTTCATCTTGTTAAGTTTGTTAATGAGTTTGTTATGCATATCCAAATATCGACCAATCAATCATACAAAAAACATCCAAACATGCATAATCATTCAAATATATGTGCATAAGCATAGCCACTAAGTTGACCACACTTGTTTGCCATCACAAGTCTTGTCATAAGGTCTTTCCTAAGGGTTAAGATGACATATCAAAATGTGTCCATAAACTCCCACTTGAATCCACATCCAAATGCTTCAAGGGTCCATGTCTTTTGTGTCCTTCTTTGGGTCTTCATCTTGTGCATCTTCTTTTACAAAATCATATCCTAATAGTATTTTTCTAAAAAAAGAAACAAATCTAATCTATTTATTACATAACCAAATGAATAAATAAATTACAACCCAAAATACAAACACAAATGTTACAACCCTTTCAAGAATTATAACAAACATGACAAACCACAATCAACCAAATCCAAAACACATAAGGCCAAGGCTATGTTATGCACTAAAATAAGAAACATATACAACATCCAAGAACAACAATGAACCCCTTATTATAACCTTAATGTTCTGGCCAACAAGAACCAAAACTGTAGGGTTTTGTCCAAACAATATAATCAACCATTTGATGTTAATCTTTGAAGCTTTATACTAAAGCATGTAAGATTAAACCTTGAAACATAAGGGATTCAAACATCCACAACAAAACCGCCCCTAATGGGTTTAAAAAGTCCATGAAAACTAACTTTTCAAGAAGGTTTGAAGCACATATTCCATGTATCCGGCTCTAGATGTCATTGTTGGGTTTTGTTACATGTAAATCAAAGCTAGTTTAACCATTTAAACTATAAAAATGCAGCGGAAAGCAGGGTTTAAAATGAGGTTACCAATCTAAAATCGTATGCTATCAAAACCAAGAACATGGAACAATAATATATGTGAAATGGTATGCTATCAAAACCAAAAACAACCATAGGGGGTTCAAAGAATCAACCTTTCGCACAAGATGTTGTAGATGGAATAAATGAATATGATTACCCACAAGCCTAAACAAACACCTAATCTTGTTATTTAGAAGAGCACCAAGATCAACTCCCTTTTGAACAATCCAAATCAGCCAAGAAGTTCTTGAAGAGCAGCCAAGAAATTCGAACATTCAGCCCCTTTTTCCTTCTTGAATCCGAAAATCCTTTAGTTCTTTGAGAGATTGTCTTGCTTTGTGTGTGTAAGAGAAAGTGTAGGTTGTGGAAAAGTGTAAGAGTGACTAATGTCTTGCAAAGACCAAGACAAAAGTTGAATCCCAATACCCACAAGGGGCGGCCGAAACCCGTGTTCAAAATGGGTACCCCATTTTGAAACTTTTATATAATTTTACTCTTTCAACCCTTAGTTTATAAAATTAAAACCTATTTTAATTTTATAACTTTAACACACTTTTATTTGTTATTATTTAACAAACTTAAATAATGAAACAAATAATTTCTCATGAACAAATTATCCATATAATGTTGTTCTTTCACAAAAGCAATGTTTTAGAAAACCCATTTTATAAATAGGTGTCATTATTTATTTGTATGATCTCGTTAACAAATAAATATGTATTGGTGTTAGTATAGCTTGTTATTGGGTATGACCCGACTTGGATCATAACATACTAACCACATCAATCTTGTATGTGTCTTGGGCATATAAGATCAAACACTAATGAATCTAAACACGAAGTGTAATATAATGTTTTGACAATGATTACGAGTTAGAGTGTCGAATAGAGGAAGATGCGAATAAACACTCCATATGAACCTCAGTAGCACGATTGAGCCGGTGCATGATTCAATCGCACGAGTGAATCAATCGGTGATTCAGTCGCACCACTGACTCACCCCATGGCATAGCATACAACTAAGTTTAGTCGCAGGCTAAATCATACGACTAAAATCAGTCGCAGGCTCAATCGTACGACTGAACTCAGTTGTATGGTTGAATCGCATGATTGAACCAGTTGGGCAAAATCAGCTCAAATTCAACTGTCATCTCTTATGATCAAATCTAATGTATATGTTTCTTGTATTGCAGCAATATGGCTAAGAGAAGGACTATGAGCACCAAGCACAACATCTGTGCTCATTTGGAAGCTACATCCCGAAACGCTTCTAAGTTCACCGGGTTATTGCCTTCCTACGTAGATCGAGGATCTACAAGGCCATCTCTACCCCATGCACTCCATACCGATCTATACAGTAGGTTTTCTGGGAACATCCTGCACTTGACATCTCCATCGAGCCTCACTGTATCTGGAGCTCAATCGTCGGACTAGACATTGAGATCCTTGTAGAAGACCTGAGGAGAGTCTTTGATTTGGGGAACTAAGCAGACTGCTTTCCACCAAGATCTCTTGTTGGATGAAGAAGAAGGGTCTGATGTTGAGCCTCTCACCAGGAGAGTTGTAGCCGGTTATGGCTATCGAGATGGGGAAAGAGGCTATTTGTAGACGCTAAGTTGGTTCTAAGGGTGGTGATGCTAATGTCACTAATCCAACATACACACTCGACCAGCCGATCAGCTCAGGGGGAGCCCCTATAGCCACAGGGCTTAGGAAGAAGAGGATAGCCCATCCCTATGGCAAGAAGGGTGAGAGATAGAAGATTACCCTGATCACTTCTTCCACCACCACAACCACTGCCACCACCACAGCCACAACCACTACCACTGTCACCACTACACCCACTACCACCTCTACAACCACTGGTAGGCCTACCACCACTCATCCATTCACATCCACCGCACCCACAACACCCAACACAGCTCCACAACAATCCATGTACATCCCTACTCCCATCTACACCACAACCATCACTACACCCACTAGTCACCAAGCTGGAACACCACCAAGTTCCAACCTCCACCTAGCTCTACTCTACCCACTATCGGGCTAGAGGAACAACTAGCTAGCCTTAACAGACTGGTGCTAAAGCTACTAGCCATAGATGAGCTGAGAGCCAAGTAGATGAACTTGCTCGTAGCGGTCAATACCGCCGAGCACAAGCAGAGTGCTCAGTTGACAGAGAAGAACACTGCTCACGAGAGAGTGTTAGTTAGAGCACACCATGCACTAAAGGCCCAAAATGAGCAGGTGATGTCATGTGTCAAGAGGATTGAGGGGCTAGAGAATAAGAACAAAAAGTTGATGTTGAGATTGATGGGAACTAAGGGTGACCACTAAAGATTAAAGATGATGGTGATGATAGTGGACATGATGATGATGAGCTTACAAATGATGACTGAGAAGAAGATGATGATGATGAGGAAGTGGGACCAACTATAAAGGGAAAAAGTGATTACAAGGATGATGATGATGATCAAGAAGGTGATACATCTGCATCATCCTCAACTCAAGCAACAGTGGAGAGGAATTCCAAAAGAGCCGCATCCTCCGAAGCTCCAGCTGAGGAGACACATGATCAGGGCAAAGGCATAGCTCCACAGGCTGATGATTATGATGTTCTTCCCCTTCAGCAAGTCAAGACTCAACTAACTAGATTCTTGACTTGCAAGGGATTGTGCGAAGATCAGTGAGCTACACTCCAGAAGATGGAGAAATTATTCATGACCTGACTGACGAGCAGCTGGTCAAGATGTTTAGACTAAATCCAGATGAGCTTGTCAAAGATGATCAAGAAGTCGATGTTGTGAGCGATGAGGAGCTAAAAGATGTGGATGAGATAGAGATAGAGGATGTTATAGTTGACCACTATCCTTAGTACACTGACACTGAGGGCAACTTTATCCCCAACTTCGGTGAAACTTTTGGCAGTGATACTTTTGCAAAGTTGGAGGAGATGGAGAAAGAAAAAGAAAAGGATGAAAGTAAAGCCCAAGCTACAAATGCTAATGTTGATTTAAAGAAAGCTGAATGGGCAGCTTGTTTTATAGAAATGAAAGCCCAACACACACCTACAAAGCTAAATGCCTACACCAAACTTTATCGAGTCAAAAGAAATCCGAAAGTGTGAGGCAAGTAAATTGTGTGGACCTATTTTGAATACTTGGATGTCTGTGCTGTGAAAGAGAGAAAGGGATTGAGTACGTTAGATATCCACATGAACTGAAGACTCTTCCTGGTTTTGAGCTGAACAGGTTGGCCAGTTTAGACTTTTGTATGCCAACCGGAGGAAGATGTGAGGATGGTTTGAGACAGCGCTGAAGAAAGAGTACCACACCAGATGGGTAAACTTCAGACCTCAACAACCTAAGAGGTTCATTCATAAGTCTGATGTAGACCCTATTTCTGGAAGAGCTAAGTTGGTGTTGAATTAGAGTCCCCTACGCATAATGTCAAAGATTCCTTTATGGGAGATGCCTTAGGACTTAATTCCATATTTCAAATAGTGGTATTATGATTAGAGGACGGGGGAAGCCGTCATAGTCCTGAATAGAGAAGGAAAGATAGAGACTATTAGGGTATTTGACACAATATGGCTCACTAACTTGGGTGCTAAAAATGTCTACAGTATATACAAGTGGCCGCTATTCTATGACACACAAGATATTGTACAAGCTCTGCAGTTCCAACATGTTATACGACTCTACTTTGGATTTGAGATACACGTGGGAGTCACAAAAGAAGAGAGGTACAAGAAGTTTCAAGAGCATGTGAAAAATGTTAGAAAAATAGGCTAAACTAGGTCCAAGGGGGAGTTTGTTCATACATCATGTACCTAGTTTATGTTCTTAATATAAAAGTCTTTCAATTCTTACACATTAGTAATGTAATTACTTAATGAAATGTGATATGATTTTGATGTTTATTTCTCTTTGAATATTTCATATTATTAATCTATTTGGTATAATTCATATGTATGAACATCTTATATGGGTTTGAGGTTGTTGTATATAGTTCTAGGTCAATAATGATTGAGAAATGTGTTCAACCTAGTCGGGTGATTATTCATGCTAATGGACCATACTTATGGACCATATGCACGAATTAATCATACTGATGGACCAGTTGCAGGACCGAACCAGGAGACTGGATCAGCCATATGACTAAGACATAAGATTGATTCAGTCGCATGACTAGACATTCACATGTGCGTATGAATCAACCGCATGAGTCAGTCGCACGACTGAACCATATGCTAATGGTCCAGTCGTATGAATGAAAGCTACAAACCTATAAATACTACATAATTCGTGGAAAAATGAGTCTTTTGAAGAGACTTCAAGTATTATTAAACCCTAGCCGTCCAAAGCGACCCAAACAGCCAATCTAACTTCATAGTTCGTTCCTTATCGATTCCTAAACAATTCTTAACGTTTTATTCTAATGTATATGTTTCTTGTATTGCAGCAATATGTCTAAGAGATGGACTATGAGCACCAAGCACAACATCTGTGCTCATTTGGAAGCTACATCCCGGAACGCTTCTAAGTTCACGGGGTTATTGCCTTCCTACGTAGATCGAGGATCTACAAGGCCATCTCTACCCAATGCACTCCATACCGATCTATACAGTAGGTTTTCTGGGAACATCTTGCACTTGACATCTCCATCGAGCCACACTGTATCTGGAGCTCAATCGTCAGACTAGACATTGAGAACTTGTAGAAGACCTGAGGAGAGTCTTTGATTTGGGGAAAGACGGAGCCCATCCAACCAAGCTGGATCCACTGACTGTTCGTGGTTGCTTTCTGAGGATCAAGTATATCGGAGACATTAATGCCAACGTACTAAACAAGAGCAACATGTGCCCCCAGTTCATGTATTTGGCACATGTGATCCTCAAGTGCATAGCCTCCAGGCCAGGATTTGATGAGATGTCTGACCAAATCTAGAATGCATACGTTACACTGGTACTGAACCACCCATTCAGTTTCTCCCGCATGTTGTTCTTCTACTTGATAGAGAACGTTAAGGCGAAAGGCAAGGAAGGCTTCTGTATGTATCCATGTTTCTTGCAGATGATTATATATGAGAAGCTTCCTATGCTGCATAAGGAGTAGGACGATGCAGTTACGCTAGAGGTGATGGATGAAACCACTTTGGGTAGAATGAAGGTGTATCGGGGGAAGCAGGTGAAGCCCCCAGTAAGGAGTCTATTTGGCCACATATCCTATGAGGATTATACGGTGCCCTCTCGTAAGAAGTGGCGTCACGACGACAACAATTTTGATGTTGAGCTCATTGTGGTTCCCACTAATGAAGAGGACGATAATGATGATGACCATGATGATGGTAAAGGTGATGGAGATTCTTGCCCCAGTCAATCACGGGCCACTGACACGTCTACTATATCTCCACCACCTCCACACAGTACCTCAGCTGCACCTGGTGGATCTAAGCAGACTGCTTTCCACCAAGATCTCTTGTTGGATGAAGAAGAAGGGTCTGATGTTGAGCCTCTCACCAGGAGAGTTGTAGCCGGGTTATGGCTATCGAGATAGGGAAAGATGCTATTTGTAAACGCTAAGCTGGTTCTAAGGGTGGTGATGCTAATGTCACTGATCCAACATACACACTCGACCAGCCGATCAGCTCAGGGGGAGCCCCTATAGCCACGGGGCTTAGGAAGAAGAGGATAGCCCATCCCTATGGCAAGAAGGGTGAGAGATAGAAGATTACCCTGATCACTTCTTCCACCACTACAACCACTACCACCACCACAGCCACAACCACTACCACTGTCACCACTACACCCACTACCACCTCTACAGCCACTGGCAGGCCTACCACCACTCATCCATTCACATCCACCTCACCCACAACACCCAACATAGCTCGGCAACAATCCACGTACATCCCTACTCCCATCTACACCACAACCACCACTACACCCACTAGTCACCAAGCTGGAACACCACCAAGTTCCCACCTCCACCTGGCTCTACTCTACCCACTGTCGGGCTAGAGGAACAACTAGCTAGCCTTAACAGACTGGTGCTAAAGCTACTAGCCATATATGAGCTGAGAGCCAAGTAGATGAACCAGCTCGTAGCGGTCAATACCGCCGAGCACAAGCAGAGTGCTCAGTTGACAGAGAAGAACACTGCTCACGAGAGACTGTTAGTTAGAGCACACCATGCACTAAAGGCCCAAAATGAGCAGGTGATGTCATGTGTCAAGAGGATTGAGGGGCTAGAGAATAAGAACAAAAAGTTGATGTTGAGATTGATGGGAACTAAGGGTGACCCCTAAAGATTAAAGATGATGGTGATGATAGTGGACATGATGATGATGAGCTTACAAATGATGACTGAGAAGAAGATGATGATGATGAGGAAGTGGGACCAACTGTAAAGGGAAAAAGTGATTACAAGGATGATGATGATGATCAAGAAGGTGATACATCTGCATCATCCTCAACTCAAGCAGCAGCTCCAGCTGAGGAGACACATGATCAGGGCAAAGGCATAGCTCCACAGGCTGATGATTATGATGTTCTTCCCCTCAGCAAGTCAAGACTCAATTAACTAGATTCTTGACTTGCAAGGGATTGTGCGAAGATCAGTGAGCTACACTCCAGAAGATGGAGAAATTATTCATAACCTGACTGACGAGCAGCTGGTCAAGATGTTTAGACTAAATCCAGATGAGCTTGTCAAAGATGATCAAGAAGTCGATGTTTTGAGTGATGAGGAGCTAAAAGATGTGGATGAGATAGAGATAGAGGATGTTATAGTTGACCACTATCCTTAGTACACTGACGTTGAGGGCAACTTTATCCCCAACTTCGGTGAAACTTTTGGCAGTGATACTTTTGCAAAGTTGGAGGAGATGGAGAAAGAAAATGAAAAGGATGAAAGTAAAGCCCAAGCTACAAATGCTAATGTTGATTTAAAGAAAGCTGAATGGGCAGCTTGTTTTATAGAAATGAAAGCCCAACACACACCTACAAAGCTAAATGCCTACACCAAACTTTATCGAGTCAAAAGAAATCCGAAAGTGTGAGGCAAGTTCATTGTGTGGACCTATTTTGAATACTTGGATGTCTATGCTGTGAAAGAGAGAAGGGGATTGAGTACGTTAGATATCCACATGAACTGAAGACTCTTCCTGGTTTTGAGCTGAACAGGTTGGCCAGTTTAGACTTTTGTATGCCAACCGGAGGAAGATGTGAGGATGGTTTGAGACAGCGCTGAAGAAAGAGTACCACACCAGATGGGTAAACTTCAGACCTCAACAACCTAAGAGGTTCGTTCATAAGTCTAATGTAGACCCTATTTCTGGAAGAGCTAAGTTGGTGTTGAATTAGAGTCCCCTACGCATAATGTCAAAGATTCCTTTATGGGAGATGCCTTAGGACTTCATTCCATATTTCAAATAGTGGGATTATGATTAGAGGACGGGGGAAGCCGTCATAGTCCTGAATAGAGAAGGAAAGATAGAGACTATTAGGGTATTTGACACAATATGGCTCACTAACTTGGGTGCTAAAAATGTCTACACTCTATACAAGTGGCCGCTATTCTATGACACACAAGATATTGTACAAGCTCTGCAGTTCCAACATGTTATACGACTCTACTTTGCATTTCAGATACACATGGGAGTCACAAAAGAAGAGAGGTACAAGAAGTTTCAAGAGCATGTGAAAAATGTTAGAAAAATAGGCTAAACTAGGTCAGAGGGGGAGTTTGTTCATACATCATGTACCTAGTTTATGTTCTTAATATAAAAGTCTTTCAATTCTTACACATTAGTAATGTAATTACTTAATGAAATGTGATATGATTTTGATGTTTATTTCTCTTTGAATATTTCATATTATTAATCTATTTGGTATAATTCATATGTATGAACATCTTATATGGGTTTGAGGTTGTTAATGATTGAGAAATGTGTTCAACCTAGTCGGGTGATTATTCATGCTAATGGACCATACTTATGGACCATATGCACGAATTAATCATACTGATGGACCAGTTGCAGGACCGAACCAGGAGACTGGATCAGCCGTATGACTAAGACATAAGATTGATTCAGTCGCATGACTAGACATTCACATGTGCGTATGAATCAACCGCATGAGTCAGTCGCACGACTGAACCATATGCTAATGGTTCAGTCGTATGAATGAAAGCTACAAACCTATAAATACTACATAATTCGTGGAAAAATGAGACTTTTGAAGGGACTTCAAGTATTATTAAACCCTAGCCGTCCAAAGCGACCCAAACAGCCAATCTAACTTCATAGTTCGTTCCTTATCGATTCCTAAACAATTCTTAACGTTTTATTCATCGTTAGATGGATCAGGTTATCGTTCTCACTGATTGAATCGCCAATCAAATGAGATTCCACACTATTTTTTCTAGTCTCACATAGAATCCATTAGTACTCCGTACCAAAACAGTCCTAACAACCCTAGTGTACATCCTTCCGGGGTAGCTAACCCGCACATAGTTGAGCTAACACCATTCATTGCGTGTGAACCTCCATATTTTTCGTGCAAGACTTTCTTACATTCTTTCATTCATGAATGCATGCATTATTTCATTACGTTCCTCTTTTCATTATCTTCCACTTTATGTTACATAATACTTCTTATTGTTATTCATAAACATTCAACGTAAAGCCACGGGAAAAATAACATACATAATAAGGAACATAAACATCAACATGCAAAAACATCTCCATACAAGGCACCATCATACACACATAACAATCATAATACATACCATAACATAGCCCGTTCATCATCAAAAGTCAACTTACTTCGCCCCTCAGAACATCCCAAGTCAAAGCCTACATTTAACATTTTTCACAAAATCAGAAAAATATTCTAAGTCTTTAGGCGCTTGGGCACTATTTGGGCGCATGACCTTTCAGGTGCATGGGGAACACTTAGGCGCATGGGAAACTTCCAGGCGCATGGGTACTATAGGGGCGCATGGGCAACACTTAGTGATTCTTTTCAAATTCTAGGCGCATGGGAATCCTGGGCGCATGAACACTTATAAAATTTTAGCCTATTTCTAGGCGCATGGGTACTGTTTGGGCGCATGGGGTTTCGCGCGCATGGGAACACTTAGGCAGCTATTTCAGTTGGGTGCATGGGCTAGTATCCAGGCGCATGGGTAGTCTAAGTCACACTTACACAACTAAATTTAGTCCCTAATCATCATCTAACATGTTCTAAGCTTATTTCATACATCTTAAGGCTTAGAAACACAACCATAACAACATCATAACACATACATTGCCCAAAATCAAATCCCACCCGCAACACACACACATAAAGCATATGGGTGAAAACCCATTTTTATAAAAAGTTTCATACATGCATTTCCATCCCCAAAGCAGTTTAAAACAAGTAAAAAAGGGGTCCTAGAGCTCACCTTAGCAGTCTTGGGTTATGACTTCTTCAAAACCCATTTGCAAATCGAGTTCAACCGCCTTGAAACCCACCAAAAACACACCCCAACACACATAAACACACATAAGCATATAACCGAGGTTAAGGCCAGTCAAGAACAACATAAAACCATGAATTCTTACCTTGAATTCAACCATCTACTCTTGTTCAACACAACTCGAAAGTTTTCTGCTCCTTGTTTCTCTCTCTCTAAAATCCGAATGAAAGGATGTGTGTGAAGAGAGTGTGGGCGGCCATCACCTTTTCATACCCACTTTTCAAACCTTTTGTCCTTTTAACACTTTTAGTCCCTCTACTTGGGTTTTATAGCTTTTCTTTCTTTTTCTTCACCTTTATTCTTTCTTTTCTTTCTTATTTTAAAGAAATAACCAGGCGTTACAAGTCTGTAATGTGATATTCTCTCCTTTTGTGCTCTTATGATGGTTTGTTTCCGCTGCCATATGTATTGCTAGTGTATGACGTCCCACCCTACCTGGGCCCGGGGTGTGACAGATTGGTATCAGAGCCAAAGATTGTAGAGAAGTCAGGAATATCATAGTAGACCCTAGGCTACAACCCTGACACCTTAGGACCACCCTTATGGAAAGTGTTGGGATGATCGAGATGGGTAAATTGATGATTACACTTGATCAATGGGACTATTGATACCTTAGGACCACCCTTAGAACCTTTTAAATGGCAACACTTGACCAAAAATTTTATTTGTGTGGTCTTAGAGTTTTATTTTCAAGGTACTTTTATATATTGCTTCTCAACTCAAAAAATACAAGACTCTTACAAGTAGTTGTTACAATGAGTTACAAAGAGAACCTATATATATACTACCAACAACCGGATATACATTGATACCAGCTAGGATCCTATAGATAAAGTCTATACTACAAGACTAAAGTTTAAGGTATCTCGGATAAAGCCTTATCTGAGATTTGGTAGTCAGGACATGTCCCTGACTTACCATTTGTCACCAACTAAAGTTGGTAACATGTACTATCATGAAAAGGTGAACAGTGGAATAAAGTATGGTCAACTGCATGGCTTTTTAGGAAGAAGCCATATAGTATCAGAGGTCGGCAGTGGAGTGTTAGAGACCATGCTTGTGTCCACTGGTTCATAGCAGTGTCTTCTGAAGGATAAAAGGCTTCGAAAGAGTAAGTACTTCCGA
Source organism: Flaveria trinervia (assembly GCA_025506515.1). Taxonomy (NCBI): domain Eukaryota; kingdom Viridiplantae; phylum Streptophyta; class Magnoliopsida; order Asterales; family Asteraceae; genus Flaveria; species Flaveria trinervia. The sequence goes on from CM046443.1 coordinate 59,906,064, forward strand.
AGCCACTTATACTTCGGAAGAGGCTGCTTCTTCCAAGGCTTGGAGACTTCTTCTTTTCATCATACTTTGGAAGTTGTCTTGAGCTTATTCTTCCAAGACTTGAACTTCGGAAGTATACACTTGACTTCGGAAGTAGAGTTCTGTCTTTGGAAGTTGATCTTTCACTTTGTCTTTTGAAGAACTTTACAACCTTTGAAAGTTCCAAGCTAAGCTTTGGATGCCTTTGCATGTAGCACCAAAATTATCTAACTAACTTAGTTTCGGTTGCATTAGCCTTCTTCTTGATCCAACAAACTCCCCCTAGGCTGATGCTACCAAAACTTCACTTGTTTCTGCTTCTCAAAACTTTCAGCACCAAGGAGAGTAAATATTTGTCTGTCTCCTTATTCTTCCCTGATATGGTGCTGAGAAGTTTGTACATATCTTTGGTGGACAGGAAATCCACTCTGTCACCTTAGATAACATGTACCCTTTGTTATTGCCCACTGAAAAGAGTTAGTTGATAGGAACTGTAGTCATATTCCCATCTAACTATAGGTTCCAATTCTGCACCCTCCACCATGTGTAGAAAGGCAGTGCCTTTGGTGGGAGGTCTTTCCTTGTCTTTCTATCTTCTCAATCTTAACTCTTCTTCAATCTTGGCCTTTGCAGTTAGCCCGGCTAGGTGAAGGCTACTAGATGATTTCTAATGAGTGAAGCAGCTTCAAAGTTGGAGGGATTGGAGAATGGCTTCTCTGCTAACTCTGCAATATCAAACCTGGTAGAGTGTAGCAGAGAGGTTGCATTAAGTCTATTAACTTCACCATTTTCCCTTTCCACAACAAAGTTGTGAGAATTTTCATCGAACCTCCATTGGACTATTTTATTTCTAGGCACAAGAATGACTAGGAATCTTGTTCTCTTTCTTATTGTCCAGCAGAGTCACTAGTTGTTGGACCAAAAGAACCAATGAGCCAAGAACAGAAAACCTCTAAGTCCCACATGGTATCACAACAACTGCTGAAAGCCTCATCAGCAGTTTGACAAGTGCTGAAGACTTCAACAGCTGAAGATCAAGTGCTGAAGACTGCATCAGCTGAAGAACTAAAGTGCTGAAGTACAACAGCTGAAGAACGCAAGTGCTGAAGCTGAAAGACCAAAGTACTAAAGTACAACAGCTGAAGAGTTTACAAGTGCTGAAGATCAACAACTTATGTACAAAGTCTGAAGACAAAGACTGAAGACATCAGCTGATGACATCTACTGAAGTCATCAGCTGATGAAACACCTGAAGGTCAAAGTCTGAAGATCAAGTACTGAAGCCTCAGTAGTTTGTCACAACTGCTGAAGAGTACTTCTTCAGTAGTTTGTCACAACTGCTGAAGAGTACTTCTTCAATAGTTGTGATATCAATAGTTTTATATTTCTAGTTTCAGTAGTTTTATGTTTCAGTAGTTTTGTAAAACGACTGAAGAGCTTGTTCTTCAGTCGTTGTGGTTTCAGTAGTTTCTAATCAGTAGTTTTATATTCTGCACTTAACACTCTGATATGTTCTCAGTAGTTGTGAACATTTCAGTAGTTTGTTAAGATTTAGTTATTTTTGTAATAGATCTGCCAGTTTCACTTTCCGTGATAACAGCAGTGATTGTTGCACTCTATATAAGGAGTGACAACTTATTGTAATAGTGTGAATGATATGAATGATTTGATTAGAAATATTCTATATCTATAAACATTCCTTGAATCAGAAATATATATTCTCTCACTATAACCGTATGTGCTCTTAATGCATACAAGTATCGATTACTTGCTACAATTTGTCTAATTCCTGTTCTTATTCCGCTGCTTTGAACTCTAATACATCAAACTTGTGATCGCTGATCCTGTCAAATGGTATCAGAGCAGGTTCATCATTGATCGATCTAATAATTGATCATTGAAACTGCTATTCAAGATCTAAGTTTGATTGAATTAGCTTTTTTTTTTGCAAGAAACGGTTATAGAGATTGAATTTTTCTGTATTTCTGGTCATTCATCCTGAGATCTTTTCTTGGTTTTCATTGAGTTTGTTGTGGTCTGTGTAAAACTTTTAAAAGCTTGAATTAAATTGTTTTTGAACTGAAAATGACTACTCCCTCCAATGATCCTCACAATACTGGTTCCTCAACCAAGCCACCAATGCTGGTTAGGAATGAGTATAACATATGGCAACGACGAATGCTCCATCACCTGTCTGTTAACAGCGCAGGTTGTTGGACATCAGTGGTACATGGTCCACACAGGCCTATGGTGAATAAACAGAAACCAATCAAATGGTTCCGAAGAGGAGGGAGCAATACTCAGATGAGGATAAGAAGTTGCTTGAAATTGATGCAAAAGCCCATGGAATTCTGGCCATGGCACTGCCAATGAAATCTATTCTGGGCTAATGCATCATGAAACTGCCCATGACCTCTGGAATGCCTTGAAAGAACAATTTGGAGGAACAGATGAGGTCTTGGCAAATAATAGAGAAATCCTTGCCCACAATATGAGACATTTTCCATAGAAAGGGTGAGACACTGACTCAACAATATGAGTGGTTCTCTTGTTTGATCTCTGAATTAAAAATGGTCAAACTTGAGTACACAAATATTCAGATGAATAACAAATTTCTCAGATCATTGCCTGAGAGATGGGACACATATAATATTGTCCTACGCTCCAGTGCAAGTTTAGACAAACTATCTCTCACCCAACTCCATGGGAAACTGCTCACGTTTGAAAGAGAGATAGAACAGAAGAGAAGCTGTCCTCATCTCGAAAGCTCACTGAAGACTTTGTACCAGGCAACACTACCTTGGTTGGTCATGAGTCAGAATATGCTTCATCTGAATGCCAGTATGATGAGCATATTAATTTCTCTTCAAGCACTTCTGATTCTGCATTTGTGAGTGTTGATGGTCAGTTTACTGGGTGTATAATGACAATTTATGTTTCATCATGGATGATCTCAAGGGGATTGCTGATGACGACTTAGAAGAGATGGATATTTTGAGCCAAATGGCCCTGATAAATATCAGATCTCAGAAGTTCTATAAAAGAACTGGAAGAAAATTCCCAGGACTCTCTGGCAAAACCAAAGTTGGTTTTGACAAGAGCAAGTTGAGGTGTCACAAATGCCAAAGGCTTGGACACTTTGCAAGAGAGTGTAGATCAACTGGATCTAACTCCACTGCACCCTTTGTGACTTTTCCTGGCAATAGTCAACAACACAGAGGGCGACATCCTGTCACTTCTAGTCATCATCCTCAACAACAATCTCCGGCATATTTTGTTCCTCAGGGTCAAATGCCATATCCGTACCCTTGTTATTACATGCCACAGTCAAATCAAGTTCAAGTTCCCATGGCACCACAACCTCATGCACTACCAGAACCTCAGCCATCCCAATCTCATCAACAAACTCAACCTCAACAACACAGCTTCTTCACCCCAGGAGTTGTTGACTGGAGCAGTTTACCAGATGACATGTCTGGTCATGACCAACTGTTCTCAGGTGCTGTCAACATGGTGGTGACAGTCCTTTTGGGAATCTAGCTCTTATGGCTTTGGAGTCTGCTGATACTTCATTTTCTAATGCCTCTACACCTCAGGTATCACAGGTATCCTCTGAGGCAAAAGCCAAATTATGTTCTGAACCATGCATAGCAGCATTTGCTTCCATTAGAGAAGCAAATGTAGCTTTAATTAATAAGAACATTGAGCTAGAACAAATAATTTCCAAAAACAAAGCTTAATTTGAGTCTGTACTTAAGATAAAAATGATGAGATTTACAAACTGAAATGCCAAATAATTGATGATAAGGCTAGAGAAGAGGTACTTCTAGAAAAGTACAAAGATCTCAAAGAAACCCTTGCAGTTACCTAGGTGGAGTGTGATAGATGGGTACAATCATGCAAAGGTTTTGAAATGCTTCTTAGTTAGCAATCTGCTTCCAATGTGAAGTTTGGCATTGGTTACAATCACACTGCTCCACCCACATATTTTACTCCAAGAGCAGAAGTAGAATCTGATGGTGAGAGTGATAACCAATCCATCACATCATGTGATCTACCGTCTGATACAGCACAATCAGAAGTAGCAGTCAGCATCAAGCCCTCTTTGAACCTATCAGCTGATGTTGATGGCTCAAATGTTGACACTCACATGATCAATAAGTTGATCAACTCAGGAGTTAATTCTGAAGGTCCCAAAAGGACTAGAGAGCAGGATTTAACACCTGAAGTTCAAACTCAAACTACTGCCAGTACTGAAAAGAAGATAACTATCAGTAGAAAGAGTTTGAAGCCTAATAAAGAGGGAGTCGAGAAAGCAAACAATGCTTCCAAAGCATTGAAGAGCAAGTCTCCAGTTGCTTCATCCTCTTTAGTTGATGATCAACCCAAGATGAAGAAGAAACCATGTGAAATATGTGGTTTGTTCAATCATCTTACAGATGATTGTTGGTACAAAAGAGGTTCCAAACTCAAACAAAAAGAAGAAATTAAAGAGAAAATGGTAAAAATTAAAAATGAGTTTGAGACCACATTTGTATCAGCAACATCAAATATTGTAACCCTTAAGTCCTCAAAGAAATCCAAAAAGGAAGGGGTTAAACAGGTGACAGCTGAGAGTGCTCAGAAGAAGAAGGTGCAACATAGGAACTTATTAAACTCCACTGGCAATGTGTCGGATGAGCTGAAAGCTTTATCACAAAATCAGACACAGCTGGTAATGATGGTTCAACATCTGTTGGGTAGAGTTAACCAACTAGATGCTCCTATGTTGAAACCACAGAAAGGAGGTCCAAGCCAAAGGACTCCTCTTCTACACCATCTTCTTCCTCTCAGGCTGTTGATCCAAAGAAAACCTGTCAGTTTACCATCTATTGATGAGACCAGGCCCAAAACCAAAAAGGTTTGGGTCTCCAAAACTAACTGATTGTTTATTATTGCAGGGTTCTTCAACATGCCAAAGTAGCATCTGGTATGTAGACAGTGGGGATCTATGCACATGACTGGGAACAGCTCTCTTCTTCATGACTACTATCAAGGAAAAAGAAGGATTTGTTTCTTTTGGCAATGATGCTAGGGGTTACATCATTGGTAAGGGTTTTGTCTCCAATGGAGAAATCAAATTTGATGATGTTTATCATGTGGAAAATCTCAAGTACAATCTCTTGAGTGTCAGTCAAATGTGTGATAAAGGCCATGTTGCTCTTTTCACCAGTCAAAACTGTAGGATTCTGTCATCCAAAGTTTTGCACTTGATTGACAAGGTGTTGGATGATCATACTCTCCTGAGAGCCAACAGGACAGGAAGAGTGTATGCCTTAGATCTTTCTAAGAAAATAGATCTCAAAGGCAATCCTTGCCTATTTTCCAAAGCCTCTTCTCAAGAATCTAAACTGTGGCACAGAAGGCTTGGTCATGTTAATCTCAAAAACATGAATCAGCTTACCCACAATAGTTTAGTCAGAGGCTTACCAATAAAGGAGTTCACTATGATGAAACTGTACTGCTTGTTTAAAAGGAAACAACACAAAAGTCTCATTTCCTCATATTGAAGTGCTTAAGTCCACTGCCTGCTTGCAATTACTACATGGATCTATTTGGTCCTGTGAGAGTAATGAGCATGGCAAGAAGAAATACTGTCTGGTAATTGTGGATGATTACTCCAGATTTGTGTGGACTTTCTTTCTACATTCAAAGGGAGGTTGCTCAGAAGATTATTCACTTTGTGTTGTATATTGAGAAGCAGTATCCCTTCCAGTCAAGTGTATTAGGAGTGACAATGGAACTGAAATCAGAAATCATAGACTTGATGACTTTATCTTTCAAAGGGGATCAAAAGGCAGTTTAGCATCCAAGGACTCCAGAACAAAATGGAGTAGTGGAGAGAAAGAACAGGACCCTCATTGAAGCTGCAAGGTCCATGCTGGCTGACTCAGGTTTGCCACTGACCTTTTGGGTTGAAGCTGTCAACACAGCTTGTTATGTGCAAAATAGAGTTTTAGTAAATCAGAGGTTGATGAAGACTCCATATGAAGTCCTCCATATTTGGCCTCCTCTGATTTCATTTTTCAAAGCTTTGGGTGTCCCCTTTTATTCTCAACACAAAGGATCAACTCAATAATTTGATCCTAAGGTGGATGCAGGGTATTTGTTGGTTATTCATCTACTTGCAAGGCATACAGAGTCTTCAACTGCAGGACAAAAGATGGGTGAAGAAACTCTACATGTTAAGTTCAATGAATCTCCAAAGGACAAGATTCCACAAAGCCCTGTGGAGTTATTTGATTCGGACATACTGCAATACGTTCCTTATCAAACTCCTGTTGTTGCTCCTGTCAACAGTTCACCACCTGGTGGTACTGCTGGTACTGATGATGATGATGATTGCAGTACTCACCTTTCAGGTTTAGTGATCAACTGCCTGATTCAGCTAGACCTGATGTTCCTGTAGCTCAGTAGCACCATCCACAACAAATGCTGAGAGATCTTCGAATTCAACTTCCTTTGATTACCATCCACTGATGGGTTTCAAGGAAATGATCACCATCACCATCTGTTACTGCTGAGCCAGCTACAAACACTTGCACAGATCTCATTGTGTATCAAGATCTGAAGAATCACCCTATGTCTCAAATCATTGGTGATATCACTGCTGGAGTATCAACAAGAAGTCAATGTCAAATTTCTGCTTCTATGGCTCTCGTCATCAGTCAGCAAGAGCCAAAAATTATCACATTGCCTTAAAGGACAATGGATGGGTTGATGCCATGCAGCTTGAGCTTCTTCAGTTCAAGAAACAGCAAGTGTGGGAACTGGTTCCTCTACCTCCAAGTAAGTGTGCAATAGGAACTAAATGGGTGTTTAGGAACAAAATGATGAAATGGGCTTATTGTTAAGAACAAGGCCAGACTGGTTGTTCAGGGGTTTGCACAAGAAGAAGGTATTGATTATGATGAAACATTTGCCCTGTAGCCAGACTGGAAGCAATTCGATTGTTTCTAGCTTATGCTGCTCATCAAAACCTTAAAGTTTTCAAATGGATGTCAAAAGTGCATTTTGTATGGAAAAATTAAAGAAGAGGTTTATGTATGTCAACCTCCAGGGTTTGAGGACAATAAACATCCTAATTGGGTGTATAAGCTTGATAAGGCTCTTTATGGGTTAAAACAAGCTCCTAGAGCCTGGTATGAGACATTATCAAATTTTCTTCTGGAAAATAATTTCACTAGAGGCTCCATAGATAAGACTTTATTTATTAAGAAAGTTGGGCAGCATAATCTACTTGTTCAAATTTATGTAGATGATATCTTTTTGCATCCTCTGATCCAAAGTTGTCTGATGCCTTTACAAAGTTGATGCAACAGAAGTTTGAAATGAGTGCCAGAGAGTTACAATTCTTTTTGGGGTTGCAAATCAAACAAAAGGCTGATGGAATTTTCATTCATCAGTCCAAATACACAAAAGATCTTTTGCAAAAGTTTGATTTACAAAACTGTAAGCCTTGTTCTACCCCCATGTGCAGCACACACAACTGGATACAGATCGAAAGATAAGTGGTTGATGAAAACACTTACAGATTTATGATTGGGTCCTTGATGTATTTAACAGTTCTAGACCAGATATTATGTTTGCTACATGTGTTTGTGCTAGATTTCAGGCTGCACGTAAAGAGTCTCATCTGATTGCAGTCAAGAGGATCTTAGATATCTGCAAGGCACTCCATCTCTAGGTTATGGTATTCTACTGGACATTCTGGTAAATTAGTTGCTTTTTCTGACAGTGACTATGCAGGGTGTAAGTTGACCAGGAAATCAACTTCTGGTGGATGTCAATTCCTAGGCAACTGCTTGATTTCTTGGCAGAGCAAGAAACAGACCTCAGTTGCTACATCAACTGCTAAGCAGAGTACATTGCAGCTGCAAGTTGTACATCTCATGTACTCTGGCTTCAAAACAACTTTTGGATTATGGCATTACAGAGACTAAGACTCCATTGTTAATGGATAGTGCTTCAGCTCTTTGCATTGTCAAAAATCCAGTCCAGCACTCTAGGACCAACATATAGAGATCAGACATCATTTTATAAGGGATTGTTTTGAAAAAGGTTTGATTGATCCTAGGTTTGTGCCTAGTGCTGATGAGCTTGCAGACATTTTTACTAAGCCTTTGGATAGTTCAACTTTCCAAAACCTGGTGTAAGGCTTGGTATGATGCAGCTAGAATAAGTGACAACTACTGATGATTTCAGTAATAAGTACTGATGATCATTAGTAACCATGTCACATATAAGTACTGATGAGTTCCTTTTCCCTTCAGTAGGTTTTTTTTATAACTACTGATGGCTAAACGCCTCATAAGTACTGAAGTACTTTATCTGTTCCAAACTACTGATGTAGTTAAAACTACTTATGTAGTTATAACTACTGAAATCAGTATAAACAGATAAGTACTGATGTCCTATGAAAAACTGAAATCAGCAAAAAGGCTGATGAATGTGTTGAGGACAGTATGAAATAGCTGAAAGCTAAGAATTGACGAAAACAGCTAAAGAGAAATTTCTCTTCAGTCGTTTGTACAACTGCTGTTTCATTCTAAACAACTGAAGCAATACCATGTCTTCAGTAGTTTTATAATACTGATGACTAATACCAAGTTTTCAGTTGTTTACAACAAGCTGATGACTAAAACCACTGTCTTCAGTAGTTTCATAACTACTGATGCCAAACACCATGTCCTCAGTTGTTTCATCATCTGAAGTCAAAACCACGGTCTTCAGTAGTTTTCTAATTCTAATGCCTAACACCACGACTTCAGCTGTTTCAACGTTGAAAGGATCATACCATGTCAACAGTCGTTCAAAACTACTGATGACTAACACCACATCCTTCAGTCGTTTTTTACCCATACCCTATAATACCCCTGACCTAATACTCAATGCTTCATCCTCTTCAAACCTAACGTTCCTCTCCAAAACTTCCTCTTCTAAATGGCGTCCATGCAAATTAAACCGCGACACAACTGTGTTGCCTACCTTACTAAAATCGCCTGTCTGGGCTAGTTCGATATGCTGTCGATCTTATGGTTCAGTCCCAATACAAACCGGCATTTCTTCTAAATCCATACTACATGCCGAATCCCTCCAACAATTTTGGATGAACGTTACTATTACACTGGGGAGAACACCACACCATCTCTCCAGTCGTCGTCAACAACAAAAAAGTAGTCTCACTCCTGCCATATCCGCCAATTCTCATCTGAATGATGCTAGTCTCCTGCTGGATATCCGAAGGGCACCACAGATCTATCCTTTGCCCAACATGGATATCAAGCAATCTCAGTGCTCCACTATCATGAAGAAACACTTCCATGACGCTGAACGCCTAATTTTTCACATGGTTAATGTATGTTGGCTCCTAAGACGTCGTCTTGGGATCAAATGTCAACAAAATGGCAGCAGGTAATGTATTCAATTCTTGAGCAACACCGCTAAACTTTTCAGAAATAATATTTTCGGAGCTCAAGGATATGGCTCAAAAACTAACTGCCAACCGGGGATACTATATCCACGGTTCATAATGGCCATCATTACAAACCAGCTTAATGCTGAGGGACTTGTTGCCTTGGGAGTCCTGCTACGGCTGTTCTGCGGAAGTATACTCCCGGCACAACTCTGACCAGACACTTAAAATGGCTGCCAAGCTGCGAAAACCCACGCAGCTGGAACCACAGCCACCACCTCCAAATCAAAAGTCCCCACCAAACCCACCAAAAAGAAACCAGAAACGGTACTCAGGGAATTGAGTCCCTGAGGATGCCCCTGCACCACAAACGCAGGATATATCCACTAGTCAAACCCCTAGTGGATACAATGACTCTTCAGCCATAGCCGCTCAGGCTTCCTCTAACAGGAGCTGCAGCAACCACACAAGGGGTACCTACATATCTGGGATCTTCCTCACTTGAGGAGATTGCCATTGAAAAAGCACCAACCTCCCCAGGTGCACACTGCTTCTATCCCTTCACCCACAACAACCGCCCCTCACAGCCAACTTTAATAGTTGCACAACTGCTGACTCAACTGCACTCCTCACCCCCTCCCCAGAAAACCCACTTACTACTGGGAACACCTCTACAATTGAGGGGGAGGAACACAGTGCACTTGAGAAACACCAGCACAGGGGTTTACCACTTCTATCTCTGGTGTAGAAAGGAGCTTAGATATCTGGTGAGGTGCCACCTCTTCAGAATCAGCACATGATCAGAATGAGGCTGGTAACATTGCTAAGACCTCACTAGAGGCAACAGCTGATGATGGACATTGTCCTGAGGCTGGAAGTCCCCAGTACAAGCACAAGGGGCACATGCAACAACTGGTCTACACCCAGTGCATGTAAATCCTGCTCTAAGCCGGAGGTCAGATGATTTAGCTTCGGCTGATGATGACCTGGGCTTTTTCTACGATGTTCTTGCCCAGAACACAATCCTTGAAGGAAAGTCAGTAGGCTGCAAAACCTACTTGACCAACTCTCACAAGGAGAAAGACCATCTGCCTCTACCAACCCACAGATGGCACCTTCACTTGAAGGTTCCCCAAACACTGAGCCACTCCAAACTCAACCACCTGCCTCTGCTTCAGGCCCTATTCTCATGAACAGAAACCTCCTGAGCAAATAGGTGTTGTACTTCAAAATTCCCTCCCTCTCATCACACCCATAATCACTGATATTGTGACTAAAGCCATTGATGAGAGGCTTTCCTCAACTTTACAACCCTTGATTGATGCTGCTGTACAAAAGACTCTTTCTGCGGTACAAACCCCTTCATCCAATGCATCCAAAAAGGGGGAGAGTACTGCAGTGAAAGAAAAGAAGAGGAAAAGAACAGAGGAAAAGAAGGAAGAGAAGCAAGCCCAAGAGGAGGAGAAAGGAAAGCAACCTCTGCTCACTTACAAGCGAAGAAAAGTGCTGATGATCATACTGCTGAAGACAAATCCTTAGAAGAGCTGGTAAAAGAAGCTGACACTACACACAGCCGATCCATGGATATAATAATTGAACAACTCTTCAGGCAGGGGTTTGACCAGGCCACACTAGATAGTGAGATCAGAAGGTGGAAGTGCAAGAGATACAAACCGATGGGCAGGGTATGATGCTCTGGAAAAGAGAGATTGGAAATAATGATCACTTTATTGCAAAATACTTAGGAAGATCGTTAATGGAGATTCGCGCGTGGGACCAGGGACGTATTCTGGCTATAGCCACCAGAATCTGTCTGTCTGCAATTCAACAAAGGGATTATTGTGGAAGCCCTTGATGAGGCTGGGGCTGGTAAAAGGTTGGAGATGGCTAAACTCACAAAGGCGAAACTTACTACAAAGATGCTGGATCAACCATCCCTTCACCCACTCAAACAGAGCCTACCCCTCAAATCTCCCAACATCTCTAAGCCAAAATCCAAACATCCTCATTCTTCAAAACCAATTCCTTCACCAAACCAACCATCATCCAGTGATGCACCTAGAAGGAGGAGAAGGGTGCTGAGGATGGAAGAAGAAGAAGAAGAGGAGGATGAAGATGATAGTCTGCCACTCTCTGCTGTTCTAAAGCTACCAAAACCCCGAAGTCAACCATGATCACACCTGACTCTCAAAGGGAAATGGTCAGAGTCAAGATAGAAGATGAAGAACAGCAGAAACAGCACGATGAGCAACTGTTGAAGATGGTTGACAAGGAATTTCCTCAGTCATCATCTATTCAAGCCATGAAAGGCATGCTCAAAGGCTGTACACTCTCAGGCACACTTTTCAGTATCAGAAGGAGAGAGTGAGAGTATGGCCAGACCCCAGGGTGAGTTCTAGAATCCATAAAAGAACTATTCCACACAGATACAATGGCCAGGTCAGAAAAACAATAGATTCTACCATCATGTTGGGCATTGTAGTCTCACCTTGGGAAATCATTGATGAATTCAAGAAAGCTCACCAAGCAAAGATGAGCCCTCAAGCTTTACTAGAAAACAAGATGATTAAGAAGGGGTTTTTATATAAAAAGCTTGAAGACATCCGGAAGAATGAGCTCCAGTTACTCCTTGAAGGCAACCATCCTGATGAATTTGTATATAGGGAGGTAACTACGGTGGAGCTGAAAAATGGCAGGACCATGAAGTACTTATCAGAGTACTATGGTCCAGAGTTCTCTTCGAAGGAGGAGTAGAAGAACTCTCAGGAGGAACAAGTTGTTCTCTTGAGGCCTATGTTCGAGAGTCATACAGACTCATTATGGGGAAGTAAATCTCATGAATGGATTACAACTCTGTGTCCAGTTCCCCAAAACAGAGTCCCATTCATACCCTTCCAAACAAATATCTGAGATTTCTTCCCAGGCCGGAGCTTACATGGGTCATCTTCTCTACTGATCAAGAAGGAAAAAGACCAACATTTTGCCAACAATAAGTGGGATAATAAATAATTTAGAGGTTTTGGCTGCATTGGTTCAGTGGGAGTTTGTTGGACCAAAAGAACCAATGAGCCAAGATCAGAAAACCTCTAAGTCCCACATGGTATCACAACAACTGCTGAAAGCCTCATCAGCAGTTTGACAAGTGCTGAAGACTTCAACAGCTGAAGATCAAGGGCTAAAGACTGCATCAGCTGAAGAACTAAAGTGCTGAAGTACAACAGCTAAAGAACGCAGTGCTGAAGCTGAATGAAAGACCAAAGTACTGAAGTACAACAGCTGAAGAGTTTACAAGTGTTGAAGATCAACAACTGATGTACAAAGTCTAAAGACAAAGACTGAAGACATCAGCTGATGACATCTACTGAAGTCATCAGCTGATGAAACACCTGAAGGTCAAAGTCTGAAGATCAAGTACTGAAGCCTCAGTAGTTTGTCACAACTGCTGAAGAGTACTTCTTCAGTAGTTGTGATATCAGTAGTTTTATATTCTAGTTTTAGTAGTTTTATGTTTCAGTTTTTTTGTAAAACGACTGAAGAGCTTGTTCTTGAGTCGTTGTAGTTTCAGTAGTTTCTAATCAGTAGTTTTATATTCTGCACTTAACACTCTGATATGTTCTCAGTAGTTGTGAACATTTCAGTAGTTTGTTAAGATTTAGTTATTTTTGTAATAGATCTGCCAGTTGTCACTTTCCGTGATAACAGCAGTGATTGTTGCACTCTATATAAGGAGTGACAACCTATTGTAATAGTGTGAATGATATGAATGATTTGATTAGAAATATTCTATATCTATAAACATTCCTTGAATCAGAAATATATATATTTTTTTGTTGGACCAAAGGAACCAATGAGCCAAAATCAGAAAACCTCTAAGTCCCACATGGTATCACAACAACTGCTGAAAGGCTCATCAGCAGTTTGACAAGTGTTGAAGACTTCAACAGCTAAAGATCAAGTGCTGAAGACTGCATCAGCTGAAGAACTAAGTGCTGAAGTACAACAGCTGAAGAACGCAAGTGCTGAAGCTGAAAGACCAAAGTACTGAAGTACAACAGCTGAAGAGTTTACAAGTGCTGAAGATCAACAACTGATGTACAAAGTCTGAAGACAAAGACTGAAGACATCAGCTGATGACATCTACTGAAGTCATGAGCTGATGAAACACCTAAAGGTCAAAGTCTGAAGATCAAGTACTGAAGCCTCAGTAGTTTGTCACAACTGCTGAAGAGTACTTCTTCAGTAGTTGTGATATCAGTAGTTTTATATTTCTAGTTTCAGTAGTTTTATGTTTCAGTAGTTTTGTAAAACGACCGAAGAGCTAGTTCTTCAGTCATTGTAGTTTCAGTAGTTTCTAATGAGTAGTTTTATATTCTGCACTTAACACTTTGATATATTCTCAGTAGTTGTGAACATTTCAGTAGTTTGTTAAGATTTAGTTATTTTTGTAATAGATCTGCCAGTTGTCACTTTCCGTGATAACAGCAGTGATTGTTGCACTCTATATAAGGAGTGACAACCTATTGTAATAGTGTGAATGATATGAATGATTTGATTAGAAATATTCTATATCTATAACATTCCTTCAATCAGAAATATATATTCTCTCACTATAACCGTATGTGCTCTAATGCATACAAGTATCGATTACTTGCTACAATTTGTCTAATTCCTGTTCTTATTCTGCTGCTTTGAACTCTAATACATCAAACTTGTGATCACTGATCCTGTCACTAGTTTCCTTCTATGTTTCTTCTCTTCATCATTTAATGAATATGAGTTGAGGCCTAGAAGTCTAGCTGCATGGTCTAGTGTGCCTCTAGGTAAATCAAGAAATTGATGTCTTGTGAGGGAACAAGAGGATCCATCAACATAGGTAATGTTGACAGAATCTTCATCACATATGACTTTGCTCAGAGTTGTGCAGTTGATGAGCTTGGTCTTGATTACATTGAACTCCTCAAGAGAGAGATGTGAAAAGGCTGAGGGGATGGTGTGGATGATTGTTGGGTAGGTTGAGACTCAGAGGTTGGAAAGTGTTTTGGGTTGAAGGATTGGAAGTTTGGGTGGTTGTGGTGAGGGAGAAGATGTGGGTAATGGTGTGGGTTCAGGGGTGAAAGGCTAGGTTTTAATGGTGAAGGGTGAGGGTGAGGATTCAGGTGGAGATGTAGTGGTTGCAGTGAAGGTCATCCCCTTTACCCTTCTGTACATCTCTTTTCTCTTCCGTAATCAGATGTCAGCCTTAATTTCACTGACAATCCGTTGAAGTGTCTTCTCAGACATGGGCCTTAAGATAGTCTTTCATCCAGGCCTTTTCACTGAGCTTCCTGGTTGCAGTGTTCCTAGCCTTTTCTTCCTTCTTCTTCTTCTCCTTTGCCTTTTCTCTTGCAGCCTTCTTCCTTTCTTTCTCCATTTGATCCTGCTCTTTGTTGTAGAGCCAGAGGATCGTATCATCATTCTGTGGAGAAAGTTCTTCAAGATTAAAGCCTCCGGAGAGTAGGAAGTTTTCCTGTCTCTCCTCATCTGCAGTTCAGCCTCCTTTTGTTTTTCTTCTTCTTTCTCCAAGGCCAACCTGGATTCTTCTTCAAGTTTTAGTCGGGTTGCCTTCTCCAGATTCACGAACTCCTCTATTGGTAGCAAGAGTGTCTCTCATTGGTAGCTCCTATTTGAATAAGCTGGTCAATGATCTCTTCCCTTTTCTTTTTGTTGACAGCCTGGTGATTGGTTGCAGCTGCTTTGGTACTACCAGCTAGCAACTTCTCCGTTGGAAGTCTTCCTTTTTTCTTAAGTTTATCAATCTTTTCCGCTTCCTGAAGCTCTTCGTAGTCATCTTTCTTTTCCCTTTATGTTTTGATGATCCTGACTATGGTGGTTCTTGGAGGTAGATGAGAAAGTCCTTGCTGTTTATGAGAGAGGAAGAGACGGTGTCTGGGATGGAGATAGATTAAGAAAGTCCTTGCTGTTTACCTCAGATGCCATTTCAAGTATTGCATGTGTGATGATCAGTTATTCAGACATTTTAAACAGTCCTTCTGCAGCTTCCATTTTAGCTTCGGAAGATTCAGGTTGTTCTTCCGAGGCTTTCTTCAGCTTCGGAAGTTGGAGGAGATGTAGATTTTGTCCCAATTGTTTCAGTTGATGCGCCATCAGTCCCTATTTCCCCTTCGAAATGAATCTTAGGTTCCATATGGAACTTCGGTTGACCAACTTCTTCGATAATGGTAGAAGGTGCAGTCAGCCTTTGAAGCTCTTCAGCTCCAAAGTAGAGCATTGTAGCATCTGGACTTGGCTAATCTGTTGAGGATCTCAACAGAAACTTGGTGAAGAGTCTGTAGAGATCATGAGCATCTTTGAGTTAATCTGCAGAATGACTTCAGATGGCTCAGACACAGTAATGATAGGAGTAGATGAAGTTGAAGTTGAAGTTGAAGTTAAAGTGTGGCTCTATTGTGGGTCCTCAAGTGTTTGTCTCAGAACATTCTCCCCCTTTTTGGTAGCATCATCTTAAGAGCTTGATGAGCTAGAGGAAGAAGTCAATGAGACCTGAACAGGTACATGCCTAACAGACCTCTCTATCTGTTTCTTAGCTAGTTTGGCCTTGAGATTGTCAATCTCAAGTTGCTGAGTGGCAGACCTTGCTTCTAAAGTCCTAACCAAATATTTAAGGTTTGAGACTTTAGATAGAAGGTCGTGAATGAGGAGTTGCATGCTTCCCTCTTCTTCTTTTGAAGAATCACGGGGAGATGAGGTAACATACCTGGTATGTTCAGCCTCACGACTAGATGTGGTTTCTTGGCACCCTGGTTTCCCGTGCTCAATGATGTCTCTTTCAGAGTCATCAAAGTGCTCGATTGTCGTAGATTCAGTCTGAGATATGTTGCCACTGTCCACAAGGTCCATTGAGGCACCTTCTGTAGTGGCAGCTGAATCTGCACGTGTCCCCTCCACATCAGTGGGACTCACCTTAGTTATAGGTTGCTCATAGGGGCTAGAGATAAGGGATTTCTCCAAGCTCTATTGATCTTGAAGAGGGTGTTGTAGATCAACTTCATTGCCATGGAGAGATGTTATCTCTTCATCAGTTTTGACGAGAAGGCCAGTAAAAGATAGGGAGGTTAAGCCTACTGACCCGAGACCTTGGTCAATGTCTACAGGCATTGAGCCTCTGGTCGGGTTGTCCTTGTTGGCTATTCAGAAGAGTGTAAATACTCATTCTGAAGCTTTTGGTTTGGGTGTCGCGCTCTTGGGTTTGAGACTGAGGAGACTCAAAATCCATATTGAGGTCAAAAGAGAAGGATGGAGAGACCTAGACGGATTGGGAGCCCATGTTTCCACTCTAGTCTTTTTGGATTGAACCTTGAGGCGCTTGTTCAATTTGGGTAGATTGAACAAGGGTTCATTTGGGGCACCTTTGATATGTGATAGTGATGGGTGGAGAAGGCAGTGTTGGCATTGTGGTGGTGGTTGCTGGTGTGGGTTTATCACCTGTGGGGTGAACAGGGATGTGACAAGGAGCTATGCGCTTAATCATACCTGGAAAGAGTGGTGTACCTTCCAGTGAAGTTGGTGGATACCTTCTTCAAGGTCTTGAAGATGGTAGGCTGCATGTGGGGGACAGTCAGAGCAGCTGTAGAGACAAGCATGCTCTGGTCCAACTCACAGTTAATGATGTGTTGAATGAATCTAGGATACATATAGAATGTCTCCCTTTGTAGATTCCCAATCAGATTGGTGAACACAAATCATGATTAATTAAAGCGCAGGCCAGTCCATGAACTAAGCGTCCTACTTCATATGGGATTTGATCCCATCCGCCGGACTTGTTGGACAAGCAGTGGAGAACAACATGCAAGAGAAACTTCTAGTTGTAGGTGAAGTTGAACTTGTATACCGTTGACCTGCTTATGTCTCTGCCATATCCCATTAGAATGTAGGTGCTGTCCAAATTTGCCTTGCGAAATTCAGTAGGAGCTCTTTCATCGTGAAGCTCTAGATGCTCCCTATGAGTTGTTCAGTAATGATCAACTCCTGTCCACAAATGCTGGACCTCAGTACTCAAATCCAATTTAGGGTTTCAACATGACCATTTCCCCAAAATTCGCCCATGTGGTTGGAGTAAACAGTGGGGTTAACGGTAAGAACAGTATAGTATGGAGATTGGGTGAGAAAGGAGATGATTTCAGAGAAGTCGGCATCCTTGAAGAATCAAGGAGTGCGACCTGGTTGTGCTGAGGGTTAAGTGCCATTTGGAGAAAGGTGAATGTGGATGATTTTGAGCTTGGGCAAAGTTATAGAGGAGAAAATTTTCTAGGGCAGTAAAAAATTGCAAGTAAGAAGATGATATTGAACGGTCGAGATTATTTAAAAGATGGTGGGAAGGCAGTAACGGGGGTTAGGATATGGTGATATGATGTTTAGTGGATGAAATGACAGTGGTGGTAAATTTAAAATCAGTTAAATAATCCGACATCATTAAAAAAATCTTTGGTTTTTACAGTGTGGGGCTCAAGAGATTTGCGTTAGACAGTCGAATCTTTCTTCCGAATGTAAAACATTTCCAAAGGTAATTTGTCTTCCGAAGGCAATTCTTACTTCCGAAGTAAAAACTTTGCTTCTGAAGGTTAGAGTTGTATTCCGAATGGAGAATTTGTAAGCCTCAGAAGTAGATGTGATATTTATCGCTTCTTCCGAGACCAAAAGTTCTTTCGAGAAGAAAAATTATCCTTTGAGAAATTATGCTTTGGAAGATATAAAAATAACTTCCAAGGGTTAGTTTCTCTTCAGAAGAAATTTACACTTAGAAAATTTTCAGAAAGATCTTTTGTAACAGGGCTTAAATTGTATTGGCAGAAGACAATACATATTAAAAGGCTTTCAAAAGAGGTGATCTAATCAATGTTTATCATCCCATAGCTGTTATAAGATACCTAAATCTTTGCTCATCAAAAGCTTTGGTGAACAAATCAACATATTGTTCATTTGAGTCAACTTTGATTAGTTTAATCAGATTTTTCTCATGAATATCTCTAATGAAATGGTACCTGATGTCAATATGCTTTGTCTTGGAGTGCTTCACTAGATTTTCAGTAATGGAGATAGCACTGTTGTTGTCAATATGGATAGGAGTACTCATATAGTTGAATCTATAGTCTAACATCTGATTTTAAATCCATAGCAGTTGAGCATAGCAGCTAGCAGCAGCAATGTATTCAGCTTCAACAGTAGATGTAGATACACAGGATTGTTTCTTATATTGCCATGAGACGATCCTTCCACCAAGAAATTGGCATCCTCCTGATGTTAATTTCTTGTCAATATTGCAGCCACCATAGTCACTGTTAGAGTATCCATAGAGATTAAAATCCTTGTTTCTAGATACCACAGACCTAGTTTAGGTGCTCCTTTGAGGTACCTGAGAATTCTCTTAGCAGCAGCTAAGTGAGACACCTTTGGAGCAGCCTAATATCTTGCACAAATGCAGGTAGCAAACATGATATCAAGTCTATTGGCACTAAGATACATCAGAGAACCAATAAATGTCCTATACTGATGTCGATCAGTATCCTCCCCTTTAAGGTCAGGACAAAGATTATGGTTTCTGGTATGGGTGTCTTGGAAGGCTTGCAATCCTTCATTTCAAATATCTCTAAGATGTTAGAGACATAATTAGATTGATTAATGAAAACCCTTCCTTCATTTGCTTCACCTGAATTCCAAGGAAAAAGTCCATTTTTTCCATGGAACTCATTTCAAACTTCTCTTGATAATGGTCTGAAAGTCCTTACACGTTTGGCCATTCAAAAACTAAATATGATGTCATGAACATAGACTTGAACATGCAAGATGTCCTTTCCAGACTTTCTGATGAAGAGAGTCTTTTCAATGGTACCTCTAGTGTAGCCGTTCTTCAAAAGAAACTGAGACAATGTCTCATACCATAGCCTAGGTGCTTGGTGCAGCCCATATAGAGCTTTATCCAATTTGCACACATAGTTGGGGTGCTGTGGGTCTTCAAATCCTGGAGGTTGGCATACATAGACTTCCCTATCTATATCCCCATATAGAAATGCACACTTAACATCAAGTTGATAGACAATGAAGTCCTTGGATCCAGCATAAGCAAGGAAGATCCTAATAGCCTCAAGTCTTGCAACTGGTGCAAAAACATCAGTATAATCAATTCCTTCCTCTGTGTGTATCCTTGAACTACAAGTCTCGCTTTGTTCTTGATGATCAAGCCTCTATCATCTCTCTTGTTTCTGAAAACCCATTTAGTACCTATTGCTTCTTGACCAGATGGTATCGGACATAGGTTCCATACCTTCTGTCTCTTGAATTTAAGCAGCTCCACTCACATCGATTCAAGCCAGCTACTATCTTTTAAAGCATGAGTACAAGCAAACATTCCTATGATGAGTCTGTCCTATTATTCTCGCACCCTTAGTGACATCCCCTATGATGTTCTCTGCAGGATGAGTATTATGAATCCTAAGGCGAGGAATCACTTCTAGTTGTAGAGATAGATCCAGGTTGGACATATTCTGCTCAGGAACTGGAACACTCTGTCTCGCTGTTGTTTCAAAATCATTCAATGAGGACTGATTGAGTGAGTGAGAAACATCATCAATGGTTGGCAGTGAAGAAGTATTAACAGTTTCATGTTCCTTCAAAACACTACTTCCTTCTTCCTGGTGTTGTGGTGAATCTCCTCATGAGTTTTGAGACTTAGTGAGTGATTCACTTGTAGAAGCTTCACTATTCCTTGATATGGTTAAGCTATCAGATCTATGAATGGTAGAAGCTTGGTGTATTGCAGCACTTGGAGACTTGGATTAAGTCTGGGAATCTCAAACAGTTGATCATCAGCAGCCGCATCAACATCATTTTGAGCACATGTTCAAACTGAAACATTCTCACAAGATGGTTTAGAATAGTTTGGAAAAAATTCTAAATCAAAGATATGATGAGGGCCATTCCCCCTAACACAAGGAGTGTGCTCATTAACAACTATATTGGATGACTCCTCAAATTGTTGATTCTTAATGTTGTACACTTTGTATGCTTTGGAGCTAGAAGAGTATCCAACAAAAATAGCATCATCCGAATTTTCAGCAACTTTGGCTAATTGTCTTTTGTGTTAAGAATGGTACACCTACTTCCAAAGGACCTTAGAAAGCCAATGAACGGTGGCCTATTGTTCCATAGCTCATAAGGGGTTTTTCCATGGGTCTTAACTACAAGAACTCTGTTTTGCACATAGGATGCAGTGTTGACTGCCTCTGCCCAGAATGTTAGAGGTCGTTTTGAATCAGCTAATATAGTTCGAGCAACCTCAATAAGTTTCCTATTCCTCCTCTTAGCAACACCATTTTGTTGAGGAGTTCTGGGATCACTATATTGTCTGGCAATCCCTTTTGAGTTACAGAATGAGTCAAGAACGAAGTTCTTAAACTCAGTCCCTTGATCACTTCTAATGATTTTAACGTTATGATCAATTTGTTGGATCTTATATGCCTAAGACACATACAAGATTGATGTGGTTAGTACGTTATGATCAAAGTCGGGTCATACCCAATAAGAAGCCAAACAAACACCAAAAATATTTATTCGTAGATAAGATCATACAAGTAAATATTAACACCAATTTAGAAAATGGGTTTTCTAAATCATTGCTTTTGTAAAATGAACAACATTATGCGGATAATTTGTTCATGAGAAGTTATTTGTTTCATTATTTAAGTTAGTTAAACAATGACAAACACAAGTGTGTTAAGTGCTATAAAATAAAAAGGTTTTTAATTTTATAAAACAAAGGGCTAAGAGTGTATATTTTATAAAGTAAACAAAATGGGGAACCCATTTGTTTTGAATTTTTGGCCGCCCCTTTGACGTTGGGAGTTCCCCCTTTTAGTCTTGGCTTTTGCAAGATTAAACACACTCTAACACTCTTCCATTGATTACACTTTCTCCTACACACACTCAAGCAATAATCCTCTCTCTGCTTTGGCTGAAGAAAAATCAGTTTTGTAAGCTAAAAATTCAGTTTTGCTTGGGATTTTTGGATCAACAAGAAGAGAAGAAAGTTGGTTGTTAGGATCAGTGATTTAAGTTTGATTAATTATAGTAGATTGCAGCAGAATTCGAATAATGAATCAGACCATTTAGCAAGAACTCAATTGATATTCAATGGAATAGTACACGGTTATAGAGAGAGAGAGTGAATTCTGCAAAAGGAATATTTCACTCAAATGCTTTGGTGGTGGCTGAAAGTCACACGTTATAATTAGGTCAACATTCCTTATATAAGGAATGTGACGTCTGCTGATGTCACTTGATAGTGACATCTAGCAGAATTATACAAACAACTGAAACTATGCAAACTACTGAGAATGTTCTCAACAACTGATCACATCACAGAGAATGCTAAGTACAAGAACATAAAACTACTGAAACTATAAACTACTGAAAGGTAAATTACAAGTACTGAAAAGGAAAACCATCACAACTATGAAGTTAATAACTTCAGCTGTTGTAACAGCTACTAATCACTCTGGTCTTTAGTCTTTGTCTTCAATCTTTCTTCTTCAGACTTTTATTTCAGACGTTGTCTTCAGCTCATAGCTTCAGACTTTGTCATCAGTACTTTACTTTCAGACTTTGTCTTCAGTAGAAATCTTCAGATCTTGTCTTTAGACTTTGTCTTCAAACCTTGTAATCAGCTGATGTCTTCAGCTGTTGTGATCTTCTTCAGCAGTTGTAATGTCTGTGGGACTTGGAGGTTTTTTCGATCAGGCTCATTGGTTCTTTTGGTCCAACAAACTCCCCTGAACCAATGCAGCCAAAATCTCTAAGTTTATTCATGATCCTACTTATTCTTTGGCAGAAACACCTTCTTGATCATCTTCAGAGGTAATCATGTAATCACATGCCGGAAAAGGTTCTGATCTTTTGATTGGCTAAGTGGAAAGGAACTCTGTCTTGGGGAAACTGGACACAAAGTCTTGTCCCAACCATGGAACCTAATTCCCATTGATGAGTCTGTAAGACTCTCTTGCATAGGCTCAAGGAGAACAACTTGTTCCTCCTTGGCGAGTTCTCTGCTTCTCCCTAAAGAAGAACTAAGGGCCATAATATTCAGACATATACCTTACTGTCTTCCCATTCTTCAACTCAAAAGTGTGATCTCTTGTATGCGAATTCATCTGGATGAGAGCCTTCTAGAAACAACTGGAGTTCACTCTTTTGAAGATCTTCAAGTTAGCCCCTCTGATCATTCGGTTCTCAAGTAGAGATTGAGGGGTTGTCTTTGAGTTGTGTGCTCTCTTGAATTCTTCTATAATCTCCCAGGGGGAGAGACTATAATAGCCAACATAATTGCAGCATTCAAAGTCTTTTTCACTTAGCCATGATATCTACTTGGTATGTTCTTCTTGTGTATTCTAGAACTTACCCTGGGGTTTGGCCAAATCCTCACTCTTTCTCTTTGTTGTTGGAATGTATGCCTAAGAGTGTACAACCTCAGAGATTGTTCTTATTGCTTGAATGGATGAGGACTGAGGGAAGTCCTTGTCAACCATTTTGAGAAATTGCTCATCATGCTGCTTCTGCTATTCTATTTCTTCAATCTTCACTTTCACCATTTGCATTTGCAAGTCAGGTGTGATCATCTGTTGACTTCTAGGCTCAGGTGTTTTAAGTTTGAGAACAACAGAGATAGGCAAACTGTCTTCATTCTCATCCTCTTCTTCTTCTTCTTCTACCCTCAACACCATTCTCCCCCTTCTAGGTGTATCACTGGGTGTGGTTTGAGATGGTTTTTGGGTAATGGAATTGGTTTTGTGGGTTGAGTTGTGGGTTTTTTGGTTTAGGGATAGAATTGGCAGATTTTAGAGATGATTCTTTGAGGGTTGTTTTTGAGTGGGAATATGAGAAGGCTGATGTAACATTTAGTGGTGAGTTTGGCTTTGAGAGCTTTCCATCTCAGTTCTCTTCCCAGCACCTACTTCATCCAGTGCTTGGATGATCAACCCTTTGTTGTAGCTTCCAGCAGAACAGATTTTCTTGGTTATCTCCAGATATTGTCTCTGGACCAAGACATCATCTCTATCAATGATCTTCCTAGATATTTGGCAATACACCTGATCATAATCTCCAACCTTTCCCTATCCATCACACTGTAACTAGCCCATTTACTTGAATTTCATTTATCTCCAGCCTTCTGAATGAGTAGAAGTGGCAGCCTGACTAGATGTTCTAACCTCCTCTTCTACACTTGGAGATTGAACATTATAACCCCTGTGTTGGGGTTATCAGCAGCATTTTGGTCCTCCCCCTCAATCGTTGAGGTATTCCCAGTGTTAATTGGTTTATGGGGAGGGGGTGAGGAATGCAGTTGACTCAGCACTTTAGCAACTATAAGGGTTGGTGTTGGACCAAAAGAACGAATGAGCCAAGATCAGAAAACCTCTAAGTCCCACATGGTATCACAACAACTGCTGAAAGCCTCATCAGTAGTTTGACAAGTGCTGAAGACTCAAACAGCTGAAGATCAAGTGCTGAAGACCTTAACAGCTGAAGAATCAAAGTGCTGAAGTACAACAGCTGAAGAACACAAGTGCTGAAGCTGAAAGACCAAAGTACTGAAGTACAACAGCTGAAGAGTTCACAAGTGCTGAAGATCAACAACTGATGTACAAGTCTGAAGACAAAGACTGAAGACATCAGCTGATGATATCTACTGAAGTCATCAGCTGATGAAACGCCTGAAGGTCAAAGTCTGAAGATCAAGTACTGAAGCCTCAGTAGTTGTCACAACTGCTGAAGAGTACTTCTTCAGTAGTTGTGATATCAGTAGTTTTATATTTTATGTTTCAGTAGTTTTGTAAAACGACTGAAGAGCTTGTTCTTCAGTCGTTGTAGTTTCAGTAGTTTTATATTTTGTACTTAACATGCTGATATCTTCTCAGTAGTTGTGAACATTTCAGTAGTTTGTTAAGAATTAGTTATTTTTGTATTGGATCTGCCAGTTGTCACTTTCCGTGATAATAGCAGTGATTGTTGCACTCTATATAAGGAGTGACA